>APFE030514609.1:55830-70996 GCA_000404065.3 Pinus taeda
CCACAGATCTACATGGTGGGAAGGAGCACAAAAAGAACACTACACTGTCATCAAAGAAGAATATTCTAGAGAAAACTTTGAGTCACAAGAAATCAAGGAAGAAGGAAACAACTCTCAAAGCAAGCAAGGAGAAAGCCCGCCCCAACAAATCAACATTTATGAGGACTTGAATACCGCAGAAAATAAATTTTCACTTAACAGCAAAGCAAATCTCCTAAACCAAACTTCTCCGACTATAGATCGCAAAGCTAAGACACCAATGTCCCAAGAACCAGAAGAGATGAAGGAGATGCAAGACAAAGGAAGTTGGAAGACCGTAGAGAAAAGAAAGAAAGCTACAACACCAAGCTCGCCAAGAAAGACGAGGAGCCAGACAAGTAAAAATTAAGAAAATTGTAGGTCCGATAGACCAATTTGGTCTCAGTGGACGTTAACCACCAGCATCACCATCAAAAGGTATGGTTTCTGGTATTTTTCCCAAATTCCCTTCAGATAAAACACCATGAACCTAAAAAGGGAGTTTGAGGGTCATTAACTATCTCAGGTGAAACAAAAATTTGAAAATGATTATCAATAGTCTCTATCTTAGGATGAAAAGAGGAATGATGATGACTATCATCCCATGGTGTTTCTCCTAAAGATAATCTCCATGATACTTTCATCAGTAGGGAAAATATCATCAAAATGATATGAAGATAAGGCAAACATAAGCGAGGAAGATTGAGAATATTCATCTAAGATGCATTAGTTTAGTTATTATATTTAGTAGTGGTTTCATAGGCCAAATGTATTGCTTCATAATCGTATTCAACTGGACTACGTGGAATTTGGTCAGCATAAATTTCATATTGTAATGGACTAGGTACTACCCAAGGATCATATGATTCAAGGGGTCCACTAGTACTAATAAAAACCATATTAATTAGAGTGAAAAGAGGAGAGGAATTGGGTGGTGGGAGTGGAAAGAATCTTTTAAAAGACACACACCAACATTCTCATAAGAAAGTGAAGTTTTACATATGAAAGGCACATTACTAGTCAAACATGGATTAGAAGAGTAATAAGAAAGTTGATATATTGTGACTGTGTTTCCTTGATGAGGGAAACAAAGAATACAAAAAAGAATAGAAACTATTGTAGACATAGTGTAAGTTCAACTATGACCAAGTAATAGGTTATAGTCAAGAGTTACCTCAATGACTTCTTCCTAAAAATGGTTACATTTTAACCTTCTTGTGACAATATGAAATTTTTTTTTTTCCCATACAAACAACTTCGATTTGAAACACAAGTTGATGTGGGAGCCTAGATACATGATTTTCCAAATCAAAGACTAGTATATATATATTTCACTAATGGTTGACAACAATGACTTTTGTTGTGCAGGGAAACTTTGAAGAACTTTGAGGGTTGACATTGTTGAAGGAAATTGAGACAAATCTTCTACATTTTTATAATTTTGAACAACTTTGTCATGTGGAATAAAATTCGGCTTATGAATAACACCTTTTGGAGTAGGTTTGATCACTGTATCAGAACTTGGTCTCTCAATCTATAGAGGACCAGAACTAGGAGGAGAAAATTAGGAAGGCTAATAAATATTACTTCCAGTAGGAGGACTCTAATCTTTGGTTCTTGTAGTGATTGAAAGAATCTCTTGACACATCATCACTTAAGCAAGTGAGGAATAAGATTCATTTTGTGAAACCATTTGGGTTTCCCAAGAGGGGAAAGGGTCCTTTAAAATGACAGGTGTGCTTGAAACACCTTTGAGAAAATGATTAACATCGACACAATGCAAACATTATTTTGTTTAATGATCCTTATCATAGGTAACACAAGGATACTTAGGTTTAGATTTTATTTAGGAGGTTGATTTTTTGGTTTTTCTTGTTGAGGAACATATTTCTTAGCTTTTACTTTTCCCTTTTTCTTACTTCTTGGTTTCTAAGATTTACCAGTTGATGTGGAATGAAATTCATTAAGCTTGGAAGTAGTGACAGGAGTAGTAGTAGCAGGAGGGGGCACATTTTAAGTCACAATAGTGGGACTGTCTTAGAATTGGAATAAATATATGGTTTACTTTCCAACTATTGATTAACAAAACCAATCACACCATCGACAATGTGAGATTTTGAAGAAGGAAATGGGGAAATATTATTCAATGAGAAAGGAACACGCAAAATCAAATCATATAATGTGCCAGATTGTGAATATGAAAGGTCCAAATATTGGGCATGAGCGATAAATTTATCGTTTGTAATATTACCACCCATGGAAACATCATAGGAAATGAGGGGTAGTAATGACTTAGTGAACCAATCTGCCAATAATTGGTTTGGAATTGAGGCTTTGATTAACCGACGTATATTGCCCCATTCATGAATGTGATCAGAAATGTGCATGGATGTAGATTGTCATAATGAGGCTGAAATATCTGTGTTAGTTACATAATGGATGAGAAGTTAGAAATGTGTCAAGAATGTCATTGCCAACGTGCTAAATTCACCAAAATATGCTTGTGGTAACTCAATGTACCACTTAATTGCACTGCTAGTAAGAGTGTGTTGGAAAAGAAGTAGTTGAATCGATCATCATTTAAGGAGTTGGAAGAACACCATAAATGATAACTCACAACATGATTTGATGGGTCTTCACCAAGTTTACCATTGTGTTTCAAGATGTCACTTGGTAACTTTGTAGGAATGACTAGCCATAACAAATAATTAAGTATTGGATTGTTTGTAAGTCGTGATAATTCTGGTAAGTCTAAGGTTACAAGAATGGTAACTTTCTACTAAAATTATGTTGTGTATAACCTTAATATGGATAACCAACCATAGGACCATAAGGTCCATCTACTGGAGGAAAGTATCATTGAATAGGTTTTCTTGCAGGAACCTATATTCCACCAGGATAAACTAGAGGAGGAAAACCTTAAAGAGTTGACCTATAGGAATTTGAAGAAAACCATAAACTAGTTGACCTAGAGGTATTTGAGGGAAACCCTAAATAGGTTGGCCTGGATTAAATTGTGGAAATCCTTGAAGAGGTTGACCTGTAGGAGGAAGAACATGGAAAGGTTGACTTGGATGTATTTGAGGTTAGCTTGTAGGAATCTGAGGCTGACCCATAGGAACTAGAGGTTGACCTGTAGGAACTTGATGTTGACCTGTAAGAACTTGATGATAACCTTGAATTATGATTGTTGATTAGAGCCTAGTTAGATACTAGGAACATGTTTTGTGAAGAAATAACGCTTTGGGAGGTTTTTACCATGCTTGGACTAGATGAATAACATGGAATTTAGAAATAACAAGGGGGATACTGAAAAGAGGAGGGACCGGTCGAAACTACATAGAATTTCCTATTGAGTGATTCATACCCAACATGTACTAAAGGTCCACCATAAACATAAGTGTCATTAGGTCTACTAGATTCAAAAGGACCACTAGGTAAAGCAAAACCAATAGACATGGAAGATGTAATAGGTTTCAAAGATCCACCTACAATATTAAGTGATGTTGGCCTTACAATACTTCCAAGTGTAGACTCAGTGATCATGGTTAGAGTAGTAAATAAAGGAAACAAAGGAGTGTGTAAACTGGGACTTATACTTCTAAATGTATAAGCAATGAGATACTGGCACCAAGGGTTATTTTCCCAAGGAGGTGCTCTAGGTAATTTGATAAGAAGAGGAGCTCCTAAATCAGTTATGGGAGGATTTACTAGAGAATGACACTCTTGAGAAATTTCCTCTATACTCAAAAATCCAAGTGGAATAACTTCTTCTATTGAAGAAACAAACTCTTGAGAACTAAATTTTAAGGCTATAGATACTAAAGTTGTTGAAGGAAGAATATAAGTTTCCAAAATTACCAGTTTAGTAATTTCTTCTTTTGAAGTTTCCTATTAATTTGCTTCTAGTTCTAAAGTTTTAGTTTTAGCTGACTTCATTCCTAAAATTTTAGATTCATCTGTCTCTGGTTCCAAATTTTCAACAATTTTAGGTTCTATTACTTTAGGTTCCAATGTCTTAGGTTCTTTAATTTTAGGTGTAACTTCTAGTTGTGTAACTTCAGATGATTCAGGTGTAATTTCAGGGGTTAAACCCTGCATTCTTCATGAAAAACAAAGTTCCATGGTGAATTAATATTTACAACTAAAAATATACACCCTAAGTCCCACTAAAGAATAAAATAAACACAACACGCTCTAATCAAATCTAAGGAAGAAAACATACAAATGTTTTTCACAATGATCATACTAGTTGGTGATGAAATCCAACATCGCAGGATCAATGTGAAAAGTGGCTAAAGATAGAGTGGGTGGAACTAATTATGTTGGTGACCTCCTTAATGGTCTAATCTTGGTGCAAATACCCTTAGTAAAAAGTATAGCACCCTCCAAGAAGGCCCTAGTGAGTTTGACCAATGTTTATTCTAGGTACAACAAGGAGTTTCCCCTGAGCATAGTCACATTGTGTATTATCCCTAGGATTATGGTCACTAAGGTCACCACCTACAACAACCTGGCCTAGGGGGTAGTCAAGAGTGAAACGTACATGTAAGGGAAAGGTAATACACTCAAAATCCCCATGAGAGGTTCCTCAAAATGAGGTTAATTCTATGAAGTGATCCCCAAGTGTTTTTCAACATTATTTGTAATACGTGTAAATCAACACCACTGAAACGAACAAAGCATGATAGATTACTTCACTTGGCCCAATGTGACTTCATGCTTGACTCTTGTGTAAGAGGGTTTTCCCAGAAACATGATGCATTAATTTTATTTCACTCCCTAACTCAAGATTCTAGGTTTATTTTCTATGCTTGGAGAGTTTAAACTCACCACCTATTGCAAGGCCCTAAACCTAAGCTAATGTGTGTATGCCACATAAGAATTGTAAAATGTTGAATCAATTTATTTAAGTGTTGATTTTAGGTTTTTATTTACTCAATAAGGATATGAAGTGGACATGATGTTTTGACACAACTAAAATATCTACTGTAACAAAATGATATGCAATTTTTCAATTCGATGCATGCCAACTACAAGGATAAATATTTTTATATTTTCCCATATACATGAAGTCCCAAATTCAATCAAATATTTTAAAATTGAAGTACTATATAGCTTGCTTATTTTCAAAATGAAAAACTCCCTTCTAAATATATGGAAGAATTTATCAACTTTTCATTTTTAAAGAAAACAACAAACATAGAACATGCAGTAAACTTGACCAAAAACAAAAAGCAATTCAAAGCATATACAAATTTCTTGTCTTTTTGAAAAACAATTATTTTGAAAAAGTGAGAAAAATCCATTTTTAACAAAACAATGTAAAAGAAAACCTTTGAAGTAATTACTAAATTGGAGAAAGAAATACAATAAAATATGAATATTCAGAACTATAAAGCTTTCTACCTTTCAATTAGAAAATCAGCTTAACTAAGTCAAAGTAAAAAATGAAGATTTCACACAAAATAAAAAATGTGAAAAACACATAAAAATATGCTTAATTTGAAATGTTAAGATTGTATAGTGACAACAAACAAACTCACAGACCTAATCACAAACATTTCCAAGACCATTTCTGGAAAAAAACCTAGAAATATTTTTACTTTTAACAGTGTCACACACTGTAAATATATTACAATGTGATAATTACACAATGTCGTAGGTATAAAATTGCCTAGGTGTGACAATGTTGCTTTGATTTTGAAGGTAAAGTGAGACAATATGGAAAAATTAAGAAAAACTCAAAATATTTTCAAGAACTAAAAAAGATCCAAGGTTTGGGAATCAAATTTGACTAGCCATTGACTCAGAAAACATGGAAACTTAAGAAAACAAGGACTTAGATGACTAGAATGAATCTAAAGAATAGGATTATTCTCTAGTGGAGTTGCCAATTTTGTTTAACAGATAAATCCCCCTTGCAAACAAGGGTTATCTCCCTATATCTATAATATAATAAACAGTGGCAATAAACTTTCCCTAAGTTTATCAAACATCAAATGAACAATGAATGTAGAAGTAGGATAGATCCATACATTTTTCTTGATGTTTGTCCTCACTAGTTGTTTGTAATTTTGGGTCTCTTCTTCTATGCTCTGAAACAAAAACCTACAAGTGACCAGAAAACAAACCATCAAATAAATAAAAAATGATTCAAAAATAATCTAATGTAACTTATATAAGCAATCAAGGAAGGAAATAATAAACATTGTCAATTCTTAAACAATTATTTTATAGGAAAGAATAATGTAACTATATTAATAATGTAGAAAACGTTACAACCTGGTTTTGATGTTGTAGATCTCTTTTTTATTGTCCTTCATTCCAATGCCTTTATTTCAAAAGTAGGGTGGTCAAAAGATGGGAATTTGAGTAGAGTTTAACCAAGATTCTTGAGATTTTGTAACTAGCCATCTCAATGGAGATGGTTCTATTTGTAGGCTTGGGAGGGGAGAAGAAGAGATAAGGGATGGAGGTCCAGAACCAACAAGCTAGGGAGGTCAAGCCAAATCCAAATCGATGGGAGAATATGCCATCCATGAGGCTTTTAGAATATAAGCTTCCCATATTATTTTTATTTTTACCTTTGTTAAAAAAATGTCGCTCATTTTGAGTTGGAAAAGTGAAACAATGTTTCAGGACAAGAGTTATACACAATGTGATAACCTACTAGTCGCAGACAATTATGGTCCCGCCTGCGACACCCTTTAAAATTAGGGTTTTTAAAGGTATTTTCATAAGATTATTATCTTCCTATGTGAGTTTATCTTTAGGGTTTGATGACGAAGAATAGGGGGAATGTGACAAAATAATGTGTAATTGAGCCTCCTTTGAACTATTTCTCTTTGATGAGTTGATAGTGTGTGATATTTATAGCATCACATGGGGAGGTGGCTCCTCTCCATCTCATCCGCCTGAGGGCCTATCATTATTTTTTCTTCCAATCACATTGCTATCCTTCCTCCTGTGAGTATAAGACGAACTTGGGTGATCCTAAGGTGTTAAAGTTGGTTGGGGATTTGTAGACTTTTTCCTTGTTCTTTCTTATGTCCTCCCAAACTAGTGTTGGTTTCTATAACAAGTTCTTCAACAAGGGTATGCAATTATTTTTCCCTTGATGGGACAATGTGGATTTCTCCACTTTCCTAAAAAAATCTTGTAAACAGATTGTCATAAATGATTATGGATAGATGTTTTGAAGATATTCCTTCTGGGTAAAATCTATGAATGGACTTGGCTTCAGTTAAATCAAAATGAATTAAGGATTCGAAAAAAAAATAGCTAGATAGGTTGTGTTTCTTTTAGTTACTTCTCTGAAAGTAAAAGGTAAGGAAATGAATTGTTTCTTTTTCTTTATTTCAAACAAGATTAACCATGGATGGTACTACTTACATATTTTGGCAACAAACTATTTGTCCAACACAAATTTTGTTAGAAGTAGGGATTTCTCCCGAAATCCATATATTCTAACTAGGGTGTTTTCTTCCCTTTCCTCATGTATTCCATTTTCCTAAAGGAAATCCTCTGTTATGGTTGAGATTCTATTGGATCTCACCCAATTGCCATATGCTTAAATTCTTTGATAAATGATTATTTCACTTGAAGAAAATGGAAAGGGGCCTTATATTCCCATAATGTTGGGTACTAGAACTATACTAGTCCTATGTATGAATTCAAATTATTTTTGTAAGGCAGGTCATGGAAGGCATGACACAAGACTAGGGTTATCACTAAGTTTTCAGGTAAAATCTATGGGTCTTAGATAGATTTGCTAGTTGGAAGGTCATTTCACTGGAAATAAGGACTGCCCAATGAAAAAGATGTCCCTTTTGAAATAATAGTACAATGCATAGAGGATTGGCTTAGGGATGTTTGGTGTAGTTTCCCACACCATTATATAAGAAAAGAACTAGGAAAAATCTCTATTTGGTTCAACATATATTGAAATATAGATTAAAAATATCAGATAGGAACATGTACATATTGCAACATGAACTCCTAGATGATGTCCATTCCATTGGCTCAAGAATCCAAGAAGGTATCAACATCAAATAACTTGAGTAATTTGGTCAGTTCCTGTAGCTTGAGTAATTTTATGAATGCCTTCGGATTTAGAGGGACTAGGTTCTTTTTCACTCCAGGCTTAATAGTTTTGGTCTTCAGATCGAAATGTAAAGGCCATAAATAAACACATTCTGAAATTGAACAATTTTAAGGAACGTATGCAACTTTCACCAATCGAGTGGTCCAAATCTTGTTGTTTCACTTCCATTAAGATATAAATTCAAATACCATTAGTATGTAGTCAACTTGTGGAAATTTTTATCTAGACAAGCAAGTTAATTGAACGTGTCACCACAAACATGTTATTTCTTTTTTTTAGTAGGCATATGTTCATTTTTTTAGAAATATATGATTTATCAATGAATCCTTTTAGTGACCCTTAACTATTAACTCCTTGTTCATTAGTAAAATTAATAATATATCATCTCCTCTAGGGCAATTTCGTTAGACGAGGAAAAACAATAAGTGGAGGTAAATAACTAAAGCATGTGCTTTACAAGGGGTGATGTAGAGCATATTTGATAGTATGATACCCATCACATTCCCTTTACTTGGCTATAAATTTCCTTTACTGATCCTTTAAGTAGCATTGAAGCGAGCAAAAGAGGGAGCAATATATCAGAGGTGGCAAAGTGAATCTTTGGCACATGATTTATGTAATTTATGTTAAGTGATGATGAGAAGTGAAAGTGAATAGATTGTGCATAGGTTCATCTTGTTTGGGAAATGAGTATGTGTGGGAGTATGATGTGTGGAAGGAAAGTATGTGAAGGATGGATGTGCCAGAAGCAAGTGTGCCTAGAGAAAGTGTGTGTAGTTTCTTTGCGTATTGACAAATCAACTAAGTACTGGACATGGAGAAAGAAGTGCAGATAAACATTATATAGAAATATTTTGGATGAATTTTTTCGTTGCACAAGCTTACATTAATTTTTAGGTCAACACCATTCCATACCTCATGTGGAGTCTTGTCATCCAAAACTAATTAGGGTGACCTATTTACCAAGTAACATGTAGTTCTACTACCTCTCCCTAGAATTCTTGTCCTAATGTGACACCACTGCGCATGATCCTTGCTTTATCCATCAACATTTTGTTCATCCTTTCCACAACTTCATTTTATCATGGTGTGTGTGAAGTAGTCTTATGCCTTGCTATATGACACTTCTTATATAATTCTTTGAATTCATTTCTACATAATTATACACCGTTATTTGTGTTTAACACCTTAATTTTATTATTTTTCTAATTTTGGAGTGTCATGTTTATGCATCAACTACAAAACATTTAAACAAAACCATTGTGAAGAATAAGTACCCACTTCCCAAGATTGATGATCTATTTGATCAATTGAGAGGGGATTTGGTGTTTTCCAAGATCGATTTAAGGTAAAGCTACCACTAGGTCATAATCAAGGAAGAGGATATTCCCAACACTGCGTTCAAAATGAGGTATGTCCACAACGAATTCACTATAGTTCCATTCAGGGATACAAATGGCCCAACAACCTTTATGTGTCTAATGAACAATTTACTCAAGCCATACTTAGATAAATTTGTATTGGTATTTGTGGATGACATTCTAGTGTACTCAAATAATGAAAAGGAACGTGAGGACAACCTGAGATTTGTTCTACAAATACTCAAAGAGAATAAATTATATGCCAAGCTCAACAAGTGTGAGTTCTTTCAAACTCAAGTTCACTACCTAGGAGTGGTTGTGGATCTATAAAAGTTTAAAGTGATAATGAATTGGCCCACACCTTGAAATGTGACATAAGTCTAATCATTTATGGGGTTGATTATTTATTATTGAAGATTCATTCAAAATTTCTGAAAAATGGGCATCCCATTACTGTATTATAAAGAAAATGAGTGATGTTTCAGTGTACTCTTGAATGTGAAGCTTGTTTTGAACAAATAAAGAAGTTACTCACTCATGCACCTACCTTAAGAATAACTGACCTATAAAAGGATTTTGTTTTTTACGCCAATTCCTATAAGGAAGGACTTGGTGGAGTCTTGATATAGGAAGACCATGTAATTTGCTATGAATCCAGGAAGTTGAATGAGCATGAAAGGAATTATATCACTAACGACTTGGAGCTAACAACAATTGTGCACACACTAAAAATTTGGAGGCACTACCTATTGGGAAGGAGTTTTTTGTTAATAAATTATCGCGATGGTCTACAATACTTATTTGACCACCCCAAGTTGAAAGTTAGACAATCCAAGTGGTTTTCTTTGATCAGTGAATTTAATTTTGAAATTAACCACATCAAAGGAAAATAGAATAAGGTGGCATATGCACTTAGTAGAAGTTTGCAAGAGGTTCACTTAGCAACCATAAGCACTCGCTCCTCTGACATCCAGTAGGGGATAAAAGAAGGGATGATAAATCATGAACATACCAACATGTGAAGAAGTGTTGGAAGGAACAACTAGACATGCCAGTAAGTATAATTTACCATCTCAATGATGATGGAATGTTGATATTCAAGAACATGAAATATGTGCTGAATACCAAGGATTTAAGGAAGCTTATCATGGATGACTTCTATAAAAGACATGACTTAGGTCACCCTGGATATGAAAATATGATGATAGTCATAAAGAGAACATATTTTTGGCATGGAAAGAAGAAATATATTACTGAATACCTTGCAAAATGTTTGGAATGTCAACAAGTGAAGGTATAGTGCATGTACCCAGCAAGACTACTACAACCAATCCCAATTCTGAAATGGAAATGGAAGGTCATATCCATGTAATTTATTACAGGCCTTTCCAAAATAGTTAGACATTATGATTCCATCAGGGTGGTATGTCATGTCACTTCTCAAACACATTTGTAATAGGATGTTGCTAACAATTTTGCACAATTTGGCTAAGGAAGAGAACCCGTCATTTTTGACTTAGGGACATAGGAGGCAATTTGACTTAATTTGGTTGCTAGTGGAATGTGGGGGACACCTACATGGGAATTCGATTTGGCCCATTTGAATAGATTGGAGGGAAAGTTGAATAGGTGAATGAAGGGGCCCACATGAGGCAAGGGAGGTCCAAGGAGTTATAAGGAGGGAGCAAATCTCATTTTGGGATTCATTCATACATATTGTAAAAAAAATCACGTGATTGTTCACTCCGTTGTTTAGCTGAGTCAACTAGTTGTTTAGCCACAAAACTGTCAAGCAGGATATTCAACCTATACTTCAGGGGACCATCCATGCCCACCCTAGAGAGGTAGTTCTACAAGGATTTCAAGAGTTCCAGGGAAGTTACATAGCACCACCAACCAACACAGAGTAGGGAGTGTGTATTTCTTGCTAGCCAAAGAATACATAGAGTGACATAGAGGCCAGCAGAGATCAGATTGTTTGTAGGAGAGTTAGAGAGCTGAGATAGTAGAAATAAACCAACATTCTTGCTGAGTTTTATAGCCAACAGAGCCATCATTCTAGCAGTTTGAATTGTTGGGCTAGGGGACAACACAAAGGCCACACAACAGTTTTTCGTGGAGCTTAGGCCAAGAGCTCACTGGAGAAGTCAAGGATTGGATAGCAAGGCTCAAACCAACATTTTTGGGGCATTTCTGAGAGGATTTATAGGTAGTTTCCAATAGGCTGAGTTTTGTAGTTGCAGTTGAGGTTGGGCTCCAAGGGGGTTGAATTTTCAGAGTCTAAACTAGCCAAAATTATTTTTTGGTTTTTCTAGGTTTTTGACAAGGATCCCAAATATAAAGTTTCATAATTATATGAGCACCAGAGGTGGGGTTTTAAGCCATATATTTTCAACAGACAATGTAGAATTGTAGGGGATTGAATAATGAATTTGGGGGTTGATTTTGGGAAGTCTAAATCTGGCCAAACCATTTCTAGGTTCTTGTGGGTTTTGGCCAAGGAGTTTGTGGTTGAAGTTTCATCATTTTCTGAGCACTGAAGGAGGAGTTTCTTGTAGTCCCTTTCTAGGAAACAATGATTTTTCTGGGCAGTGCATAGCATTAGAGGAGCAGTCATTTCCAACATTTGATATCATTGTATTATCACCTAGGTTTTGTCATGCTTTCCATTGAGGCAAGCTTAGGTGAATTCCTCCATACTATTGTACTTTCTTTATTGATTAATAAAATGACTTGGATGGTTCTTACTTCTGGACTTTTTATGAGCATTTGTTGATTCTTTAAAATTTGTGTTGTAAATTGATTTTTCTTTGCAGACCTATGTTTATTTAATTTTGGAACATTACAATGGTATCAAAGCATGATCTTGGCCCAGCTGTGGGAAATTATCCAGAGGATCATGGAAGCTTTGGGTATGAGTGCACATTGATGGATGAAACTAGAGACAAACCCATGGCTCAAGGGAAATCCAATATACAAAAATTTTGGGGTAGAATTCATTGGGAAGATGAGAGGTTGGCCTAGTTGAGCAGGGTGATAGACCAAACCCATCCTCACTCTCACAACAAAGATGTTAGAGGTAAGCATGCCATGGGGGTAAAACCATCTACATCATGTGGGGAAATTCAACCAGATTAGGGCACCAGATCTCCTAAAAAGGAGCAAACAGGAAAAACATGATTACAGAGTGAGACAAATGGGCGCTTTTGCTGGTGGAGACCTAACTTTAGATATCAAGAGCTAGAGGAGGAAGTTGAGCATGATGCTGAGAGCCCACAAGATGGTGAAGAGAACATCGATATACCCAGTGTGGTGCAGGAGTCACCTTTATTAGAGACATCTTTGATAGCCCCAGTTGACACCTTGGTGGAGAGGATAGATCCCACTTGCATAGATCCATTTGTTGAGGGGGTGCCATCCGTAGATGAGATGCCAATAGTTGCTGAGGTATATGGAGTCGTGACTGAGTTTACAGGTGATAAATACCCATGATAGTTCCATCAATTTCATGTCGACCTTCTAAAATTAAAGAGGAAGGTCATGTTAGTGTGAGAAGCGATTCTGCAGCAGAACAAGGCGCTGAAGGGCATGAGAGAAGTTTGTGCCAATTCCATGGCCAAATTGACTCACGTCGGATTCCCTACTAGTGTAGATAGAGTGCACATTGAAGCGTAAGAGCAGCCCTCTTCAAGCATACATAGACGGGGCTGACAACACTTTTAGGTTACCTTGGCCCATTGGATAGAGGGAGACAGAACTAACTAGTCAGATTGTATGTATTGACTAGTATAGCAAGACGAGATGACCTGAGTTGCACAGGGTGAAACACACTCATGTTGGGATTGTTCTATGTTTGGGATTTTGTGCATTCGATCCCTCTTTTGGGGATGGGTGGCGAGAGATTTTGAGTTGGTACCCGATGGAGTGGACTATGGAGATGGTAGTGGACCCAAGTGGAGCTCAGCAAGAGTTTCGTGGCACTCAAGATGCTAGAAGCCTTGACTGGCTTTGGGATTCAGGAGGGACTACCTATAATTTCCCATGTATGTCATTTGACTACAACCAGGATGGTGCAGTTGACCTAGAAATTGAGCATGCACATTCGCTAGGGGAGTCTCGGTCAACACCAGTGGCCAACCAATTTATGGGAAAAATCTTTTAGTTTTCTTAGTATGGCATTTGTACACGGGACCACTGGGTGATCAACATACTTTGGTAGGAGTTTGTCTAAGGAGGTGGCATTGGCAGGCCACCAGATGGTGCCTTGCATGGAATTGGGGGGCCCTTTACTTTTGTGTGAGGCACACAGGATGTAGAGGAGAGGAGCAATGGTGGAATCACTACTGACACATAAGGAGAGTCACTTCTCGGATCCCTCGGGGGGCGGATTTCGAGGGAAGATCCATTCATCGGCAAGGATAATGATGCGATGGTGGAGGTGATGATACTGATCTAGTGTGGCCTGACATGTAGGGAAATAGCTCTAGGCCATCATATCCAGGGATGTTTCGGAGCATGTAGCGTTGAGTAGTGGTCTACAGGTTGGCATGGAGATGCATGGTGGTGTGTTATAATGTGCTGGATTGCATTGCGGAGTGGGAGTGCCTCACATCATAGTGAGTACATGCAAGGAGTGATAGGTGCAATGACATAGGTAGGAAGTAAGAAAGTAAAGGATGGCAATAGCTGGCGCCAAGGGTATCCAATAGTGTACAGGGGTAGTCCGCGATGTACAGTGGCATGTCTAGGAGTACTGGGATGATCGGTGGTATGCAGATGCGTATGGTGCTGCACAACGAGGTCTTGGAGTTTTTCCTCTAGTAACACCCATGGACGGAGATACCAAACATACCTTTGGGTGTAGTTCATCTAGGATCGATGGGGATGCAGATGAACGATACTTGATGGTATCCATGGGGACTCACACTTCTGACCCTTTTCTATGTCACGTACAGGAATGAGAAATCTGGTTGTTTTCCTTTGACACTCTAGGCATAAGCAACAGGGGACGGGGAGCTCACCCAAGATATTTGGATGAAACTTGGTGCAATAGAGGGGAGACTTCTCAGTGGGGCCAACGAGTCAGTGCGTGATTTGACAACCACGAGTTGGGGGATGAGGTGATCACCAACAGGGATGGCATATCATTGATCATTGATCCTATGCCTGGGGAGCTGGTCACAGGGGAGACATGTTTCTCTCTTTCCACTGGGCATGTATAGACCATGCATGAGAAGAGGATATCATGTATGACTGAGATATTTATCCAGTATGTATACAAGTTCTCGACATTGAATCGAAACATTCTCTAGGGGTGGGTAGCCAAACCATTGTCGATGGTTGGTAGGAGCAGGATGGATCTGCATACACTGAGTTGATTGCGCGTATTAGATACCCATCTATTGGTTAGGGGATAGTTATTTGGCACACATGGTTTCCAGTGGTCATCAGTACTACACAGTCGCAGGCACCGTACAATTTAGCATGCCTTAGATTAGTTCGTGATGTATGGAGCCTATATATGGGTGGCATGCAGGGACTAGAGATGAGGGCCAAAGGGATTCCATTGATTGTCAGGGCTATGCCACAATAGGTCTTCCTATGGTATGTAGGGATTTAATTGATCTATAAATCACTCATGATGAGCAGAGTTGTGGTAGAGAGTGATATCGTATGCTCT
>APFE030514609.1:73270-105712 GCA_000404065.3 Pinus taeda
GCTCAGCTGGTTCTTACTTATGGAGTTTTTATGAGCATTTGTTGATTCTTTAAAATTTATGTGTTGTAAATCACTTTTGCTTTGCATATCTCTATTTATTTAAGTTTGGAACATTACATGGTAGTGGATAAGTTGAGCAAGTTGGCTCACTTTATAACTATGAAAAGTACACATAAGTTAATTGATATAGCTCATATTTTCATGAAATAGATATTTTGATTGCATGGGACACCTAAAAACATAATATCAAATAGGGATGATAAGTTCACTTCAAACTTATGGAAATCCTTGTTTGCTGGTTTTGGAACCTAGTTTTCCTTTGACATTGCATACCACCCTCAAACTAATGGTCAAGCTGAGAGAGTAAATAGAATCTTGGAAGACATGTTGAGGATGCATGTGATGCATCGACCAAGAAAGCAGGAAGACTACCTACCAATAGTAGTTTGCATACAACAATGATTAGCAAGAGTCATTGGGGATGAGTCCCTTTGAGGTACTTTAAGGGAAAAAATGTAATACCCCTATAATTTGGGATGATCTAGTAAGTAGAGTAATCATTGGGCCAGACTTGCTGAAAGAATTAGAGCAAGAAACAATAAAGATCAGACAAAAGTTAAGGGAATCCCAAGATGAGCAGAAAGTTATGCAGACCAGTAGAGATCTCAAAAAGAGTTTCGAATTGGAGAACATGTTTATCTCTGTATTAAGCCAAATAAAATCTCATTAAAAATTAGCTCATATGTTAAGTTGGCACCCAGATATAAAAGACTGTTTCAAATCTTGGAAAGAGTGGGGCCAGTGGCCTATAGATTGACCTTACTACCCATAGTGAAATCTCACAATGTTTTTCATATTTCCTTGCTTAACAAATATCTTCATGATGTTAATCATGTTGTTGATGGGTCTATGCTATAGGTAGAACCAGAGGGAGAGTTCCAAACAGAACCACTATGCATCCCAGATTAGAGAAAAATCACCTCTAGAAGAGAACAATAAAGAAAGTCAAGGTGTGATTGAAGAAATTTGAACCCGATGAAGCCACTTGGGAGATAATTGAACAAATAAGGGTAAAACACCCATATTTTGTTTGATGAATAAATAAAATGTAAGAGTTGGGTATAAAGCTCACTTTTTTGTTTCTTTTCATGTTAATAAGAAGACTGAGGATGGTTTTTCCCTTAGGGGAGTGGGTTTGTGACACCCATGGTACACTTCCCATGATTTTTTTAATGTAATGATGTGATGGCTTGAAGTTTGGGACCACAAATCCATGATCTAAGAGGGAAGAGGAAAGATAAACCAAGTGGGGTTAGTTGGAACCTTAAATTAATTTTATGGTGCAAATAATGAGTAAAATAAGAGGAATATTCCAATAGGAATATGAAGCAACCCATGAGGAAATGATAAAAACGAAATACACACTAATATGGGGGATGTGCCTCTTCTTGGTTGAGTTCATGAGTAAAACTGGAAAGTGCTATGAGCTTAGGGAATGGGATTCCCTGAAAGAGAAAATTTGTGACTAGAAGAGCAAAAGGATGAAAAGGAAATAGGACGAGTGCTTTCCTAAGGACTAGCTAAGAAACCACTCAGGGTGCTTGACAGGGTTGATAAACCACATGTAGAAGGGTGCCTGTTGTGGGATGATAAACCCCTCATTGAGTACTTGACACGACTGATAAACCATCCATGGTGCTTGTAGAGGTTAGTAAACTTCTCCTAGAGTGTTTGATCCAACTGATAAACCACTCATTACAACGAACTTTGTTGTGTTTGACTAGCTGACAAACCACCCACTATCATATGTATTTTCTATCCTATGTGTATCTGAACATGGCTTCCTACTGAGGCTAGTGACAAGAAAATTCCCCCTTAGATCGTGGATCTGACTTGGGGGTGACTGTTATAGGTAAATTTAGCTACATTAGGTCTATGGTTGGTGGAAAATTGAAGTACCACCTTAATTTTTCTCTGTTTCTGAATTGTACATGAAATGATTTGAATTGAGAGTTGTGGAATTAAAGAAGTTCTTTGTGAATGTATGAAAATATGAATAATGTTACATGGAAGTATGATGCTAGTGCATGGATTTTATTGATTGAATTTGATTATTTTATGGTTTTGTTGATGTATTTTTTGTCGTGCAACCAAAAGTTCCATATTTGAAAATTTATTTGTTATTGCATAGAGAAAGCACTCTAGGTTTGTTGTTTTGAGAGATTATCTGAGTGTAGATAAGTTCCTTTAGTTGAAATATGTGATATTAAGGATTGTGTCTTGTCAAAGTTAATATATATCTTTGTGGATTATCGCATGGATGTAGAAATTGGTGCATGAAATTAATTCGTTGAATTTGCCTTGAAATGTTGTATAGGTTTTATAAATATCTACTAGTGAGTTGCAAGTTAAATGCTTTGAATGCCTACATAAGTTTATTGTGTTATATGCGGCCATGTAGGTTCTGTGACTCATAACCTACGAGGGATATTTTTTTTCATACTCAATTTGTATGTCAAATACAAGACGATTAGCCTTATTAAATGATGAATGCATAAGGTATAAATATGGTCAAGTCTCAAGGAAGGTATAGGGTTGGTGTAAGCCTGTTAAGACTGCCAAACATTTATTGGCATAAAAAGATTAATTTCCTTTACATTGTTGTTAAGTGTATTCTCTACATAGCTATCCTTTGTATGATATGTGTTAATTTGGGGTAAAATCCCCCCTGTTACTATTATGTAGGCGAAGGACTTTGAATCAGGTTAGAAAAATGCATGACCTTGGGTTTTGATTTATGTTCATAAGCTTGAGAGAATAGGTCCCAAACAACATAAAATCATAATAAAGTGGAAGAATGTTAAAAATAAAAATAAAAATTACTAAGTGTATGAGAAGTTGGGATAGTCAAGGCATTTTTAAATCAGGAACTTCTGAGGTTGGGGCAGCCTCAAAAAGTTTTGCTAGCTGGGAGTCTCGACTAATGGCCAGGCTTGACCTTACTCGGGGATCAGGACCTTGACGATATTTGAGGACAAAGATAGGGACCCATGGTAGGTCATAGGTTGCAGGTTGAGACCTAGTTTAGGTCGAGGGTTGGAGGTTGGGACCTAGACCAAGTTAGGGTTCGGGGCCTTAGAGGTGTGAAATATGGATTTCATTATGGGGAGGCTAACCCCGATGTCCTCAATGGTGGGCCATAGGATCAGGTGGCATGGAAAAGGCCACATGGAGGGTGATGTGGACCATAAAATTAAGTGGAGTGCCATACAAATTCCATGTGGTAGCACTATTATTGACATGGCTGGGGTTTTGTTGGGAGAAACTTTAAATTCCCATAACTTGTGATCACAGAGTCAGATTTTGATATAAATTATATCATAAAAAATATCATACAAATTGGTTATGATGGTAATGTTTTCTTAACGTTTATAAGAAGTTGAATTTTGAGGGATTTTATGACCAATTTCCATAAGTGGCATTGGAGTTTGGGTCATTATAGTAACTACTTCCTTATACCCTCAGTGCAAGCTATGGGTGGTAATGGGGTATGTTACAAAGTGGTATCAGGGAAATACTTTAGAAACTAGACCTAAATAGGCTCATATGCACACACTATATGATTGATTGATGTTCATGATATGCTTGATCTATTAGTATTCCCTTTATGCTATTTGTAGAAAAATGTAATGTGTGGCAGCATATAATTTTTGATTTAATATGATTTCATGCTAACTGAAATTTGATATTGAAAGATGTACATAGACCAAGGTGATAAGTACCTATGTTAATTTCATGTTGTTTATGGTTGGCTAACATCATTGTGTGTATAAAAAGAAGGAAGACATGCATCAAAATACAACAAGGGAAAAATGAGCAATTGATTTGAACAAAATGGTATGAATAGGACCCTACAAGGTTATGAAGAAGAGTTAGTTAGTAATATGAAAGAGGAAGACATGCTTGAACTCATTGATGCACTTAGAAGTCTAAGAGTTGAGATAAGGAGATACAAGGTAGAAAATGAGAAGGATGTCAAAAAACAAACAAAATTAAATGCTCTATTGTTACAAAGTCTATTAGAATTACAAAGACAAAGAAAAAAAGAGGCTTGTTCCAACCATCATGATAAGAACAATCCTAAGGATAGCCCAACAAATATCCAAAAGAACAAATTGGACGATAAGAAAGAAAAGGACAACCGATCAAGAAACAGGAGAATACATGCAAAAGGAAGAACATAATTGCTTAAGAGGATTAAGTAGTATTACCCAATTATTAGACAATGAAACTGCCAAATATCATCATCAAAGGAATAGTAGAAAGACTCCCATACAAGAAGAATTGAAGAAAGAAAATCCACCAACCTTTTATGGAGAGGTAAAGAAATAAGAGGATGTGAAATCTTGGATTTTGGGAATAAATAAGTACTTCAAGTTGCATGACTATATTGAGAATATGAATGATAGGGTGGTTTTTTTAGTCTTAAAGGAAAGGATAATATATGGTGGGAGGATTTCAAGAATATAAAAGGTATTAGTGGAAAGAGAGTTGACGTGGAGAAAGTTTGAAAATTACTTCTGAGTGAAGTACCTATTTGAAAAATATTATGACAATAGAGCCAAGAAGTTTTATGAACACAAATAGGGGAAGATGACACCTGAATAATAGACCAACGGATTATTGTAGCTACTAAGGTATTTACCTTAGATCAAGGATGAGAAGACCAAGATCCAAAGGTATTCTTGTGGGTTACCACAAGAATATCAAGAAAAAATAGAATTCAATGAACCTAAGACTCTGGATGAGGTTATCTAAAATACCTAACACTGGTATGAATAATCTAAGAATAAGAATGAAGTTTAGGCTAACTAGAAAGAAAGGAAAAGGGGGAGGGAAGATAACCTCAAGATATAAGCAATGAGCAGGTGCAAGGTTTAATAAATTCACCAAAGGTGAACAACAACAAAACTCCATAGTTTGCATAAAGGAACCATGACAATTGGGGAATAAAAAGATGAAAGGATAATGTCCATACTGGTAGTGTGGAGAAAACCATTTGAGGAGAAATTGCCCCAAGTTGCAGAAATATGGTGCAAAGTAGCACAACATACAAGAAGCATCAACTATGAAATGTGGCCCAAAGCATCCCCAAAATATACATTGCATTGGACAATAAGTAGGTAGACCAGGAAAAAGCAATCATTCAAATGGAAGGTATGGTCAAGAACTATCTAGTTTATATTTTGATTGACCCAAGATATAATTTCAACTATATTAGTCCTAATATGGTGGGAAAATTTTAATTTCCAAAGAAATTCCATGAAGAACCATGGACTGTTTAGTTGGATAATGAGACAAAGAAAATGATATCATAGATGATTGAGTCTTGCCTTATACAAATTTGGGGCATCAAGACAATAGTTAAATTTTTTTTTTTTTTTTCCACTAGGGTCATATGACATTATGATCGAGATGGATTGGCTGGCAGCCCATAGAACCAAACTTGATTTCTATAGGTGACCCAATAATGCTACTGGGAATCAAAAGGATGATAACACTTAGAGTGATCTAAATAGTGAAAGTAAATCATTATACATGGAGGGGTTGTTCCATTATGCCATTCAAATATTAGAGAAGAAAGAGACCAGCACAAATCCCTTTGCAAATTATCTGGTATTGAACTAGTATAGTGATGTATTTCCAAAAGAATTACTGGTATTGTCGCCCAATCGGGAGATTGAATTCACAATTCAATTGATTCTAGGAATAACATCAACAACAAAGGCCCCCTTATCGCATGAGATCGTTGAATTAAATTTTTAGCTGAAGGAATTAATGGAAAAATTGTATATACAACCCAAAATTTCACCATGGGAATCCATACACTTTTTTTGAAAAAGAAGGATGAAATGTTGTGTCTATGCAGGGACTACATGAAGTTAAGCAAAGCCACTATGAAGAATAAGTACCCACTACCCAAGATTAATGATATATTTGATCAATTGATAGGGGATTCAGTGAAATCCAAGATCGATTTAAGGTCGGGTTTCCACTAGGTCAAAATGAAGGAAGAGGACATTCACAAGACTATGTTCAGAATGAGGTATGGCCACTATGAATTCACCGTAGTTCCATTCAGGCTTACAAATTCCTCAACAACTTTTATGTGTCTAGCGAACAATATGCTTGGGCCATACTTTGGCAAGTACTGGTATTTGTGGATGGCATTCTAGTGTACTCAAATAATGAAAAGTAACATGAGGACCACTTGAAAGAAAGTGCAAGTCATTTCAAAACCAAGTGAACTACTTGGGTCATTTAATCTTAAAAGAGGGAGTGGTTGTGGATCCATAAAAGGTTAAAGTGATAATTGGTTGGATGAAACCACAACATGGGACAAAATTGAGATCATTTATGGGGTTGGTTGGTTACTATTAAAGATTCATTCAAAATTTCTCAAAAATTGGGTATCCCATCACTGCATTTCAAAGCAAAGGAGTGGAGTTTCAATGGACTCCCGAATGTGCAGCTAGTCTTGAAAAGCTGAAGAAGTTACTCGTGCACCTATCTTAAGAATAACTGAACCATAAAATGATTTTTTTTGTTTGCATCGAAGCCTGTAAAGAAGGACTTGGTGGAGTCTTGATGCAGGAAGACCATGTAATTTTCTATTAATCTAAGAAGTTGAATAAGCATGAAAGTAATTATGACACTCACGACATGGAGCTAGAAACAATTGTACATGCACTAAAAATGTGGAGGAATTACCTTTTGGGAAGGAGGTTTGTGTTAATGACTAATCACAGTGGTCTGAAATACTTATTTGACTATCCCAATTTGAATGTTAGACAAACTAGGTGGTTGAGCCCTTTGATCAGTGAATTTGATTTTGATTAAGCACATCAAAGGAAAAGAGAATAGAGTGGAAAATTCACTCAGTAGAAGATTGAAAGAGGTTAAACTAACATCCATAAGAACTTTCACCTCTGACATTTATGAGAGGATTAAAGGAGGGTTGATAAATGATGAACATTATCAATATGTGAAGAAGTGTTGGAAGGAACAACCAGGTGGGTCAGTAAGAAGAATTTACCAGATCAATGATGATGGAATATTGATATTCAAGAATAGGAAATATGTTCCCAATACTAAGTATTTAAGGAATATTATCATGGATGAATTCCATAAAATACCTTACTTGGGTCACCCTAGATAACAAATATGATGTCAACAATAAGAGGACATATTTTGGCTTGGAATGAAGAAAGATATTGTTGAATACCTTGCAAAGTGTTTGGAATGTCAACAAGTGAAGGTAAAGTGTAGGCACCCAATGGGACTACAACATCCAATCCCAATTCCTAAATGGAAATAGGAGGTAATATCCATGTCCTTCATTATAGGTCTACCCAAAACAACTGGACAACATGATGCCATCATGGTGGCAATGGATAAGTTGAGAAAGATGGCTCACTTTATAGCTATTAAAAGTACTTGTAAAGAAATTGATATAACTTGTATTTTTATGAAAGAGATATTTAGATTACATGGGATACCTAAAAATATAATATGACACATGGATGTTAAGTTCACTTCAAACTTTTGGAAATACTTGATTTTTGGTTTTGGAACCTACATGGCCTTCAACACTGCATACCACTCTCAGGTTGATGTTAAAGCAAAAAGAGTAAATAAAATCCTGGAAGGCATGTTGAGGATGTATGATGCATCATCCAAGAAATTAGAAAGACTACCTACCATTAGCAGAATTTTCATACAACAATGGTTATCAAGAGTCATTGGGAATGAGGCCTTTTGAGGTAGTTTATGGTAGAAAATGTAATACCCCTATCAGTTGGGATGATCCAGTAAGTAAAGTAATTGTTAGGCTAGACTTTCTGATATTAGATAAATTTTGAGGTCTAAAATGGGCCTCAAAACATAAATATACAACCAAAACCAACTTTATAAGAACCAATAGGATTTAACTTGATGATGTCAACCATGGCAGACGATTCACCATTTTTGGAGTAAAAAAGTAAAAAGGTTTAAAAAACCACTTTTTCAACTCGTATTTTCAACTTATCTCCCTATGGGTTTACTCAAATTTCTAGTGGGATCAATCATTGGTACATAATTTAATTCCTCATCCAAGGAGTACCCATGTTGCATACTTTTGATGGACCCTTCTACATGAAAAATGGGAAATACATGAAAAATAATGCAATTACGTTTTTCATGTCTTTCTAATTTTCCATGTAGCAGGGTCCATTAAAATTATGGAACATGGGTACTCCAATGAGGAATTAAATTCCGCATCCAACGAACACTCCCACTCAAAATTTGAGTAAAACCATAGGGAGATAAGATGAAAATACAAGTTTTAAAAAAAAAGCATTTTTTCTCTTTTCCCTCTAAAATTTGATGATGTAATCTAATCTTATTTTATTATTTTCACTATGAATTTATAATATTCCTTAGTAGGCATGTTTTAGACCTTCAAATTTTTCTAATGAAGAATTGGAGCGAGAAACAATAAATATCAAGCAAAAGTTAAAGGCAACCTAAGATATATATTAAAGTTATACAGACTAGCAGAGAACTCACAAAGAGTTTCAAGTGGCAGAACATGTTTATCTTTATATTAAGCCAAAGAAAAACACATTAAAAAGGGCTTATATGATAAGTCGGCACTCAGATATAGTAGACCATTTCAGATATTGAAAGAGTGGGGCCAGTGGTCTATAGATTGGCCTTTCCACCCACAATGAAAGCTCACAATGTTTTTCATATTTCCTTTCTTAAGAAATATGTTCATGATGCTAAGCAGGTTGTTGATTGGTTTGTGCTACAAGTGGAACATGAGGGAGAGTTCTAACTAGAACCACTATGCATCCTAGATTAGAGACAAATCATGCGTCGAAATAGAACAAGTCAAGGCGCAATGGGAGCATTTTGAACTTGATGAAGCCACTTGGGATACAACTGAACAAATAAGGGCATAGTACATATCTTTTGTTTGTTGAATAAAGAAAATTTAAGCACTATTTATAAAGCTCAATTTTTGTTTCTTTTCATGCTAATAAGAACATTGATGATGGTGTTCCCTTTAAGGGGGTGGGGTTTGTGACACCCTTGGTACAATTCCCATGGTTTTTATAATGTAATGATGTAATGGCTTGAAGTGTGGGACCACAGATCCATGATATAGGAGGGAAGGGGAAATATAAACCTAGTGGGGTTATTTGGAGCCTTAAATTAATTTTATGGTGAAAATAATGAGAAAAATCAAAAGGAAGATTCCAAGAGGAATATGAAGTGACCCCTGGGGAAAATGATAAAAATGGAAATACACAAAAATGTGGGGGTTGGACCTCTTCTTGGTGGAGATCATGAGTAAAGCTGGAAAGAGGTATGATTTAAGGGAATGGGATTTCTTGAAAGAGAAAAAAATGTGACTAGAAGAGAAATATGATAAAAATGAAATAGGATGAGTGCTTGCCAAAGGAATGGCTGAGAAACCACTTAGGGTGCTTACTAGGGCTGATAAACCACATGCAGAAGGGTGCTTGATGTGCACACACCTAATAAAATTCCCAAGTTTCTTGCTAGGGGTAGATAAACCACTCCTAGAATGCTTGACCTAACTGATAAACCTCCCATTACTATGAATTTTGTTGTGCTTGACTAGCTAGAAAACCACCCATTGTCATATGTATTTCCTATCTTTTATGTATCCAAAGATGGCTTCTTATTGAGGCTATTGAAAGGAAAATTTCTCCTTATATCATGGATTTAGCTCGGGGTGACAATTCTAACTACAATAGGTATATGGTTGTGTGGAAAATTGAAGCCCCACCTTTAGTTTTCCCTGTTCCTAAATTGTACATGGAATGCTCTAAGTTGAGAACTCTGAAATTAAAGAAGTTATCTGTGAATGTATGTTATTGATTGAATTCTTGACTATTTTATGGTTGTGTTGATGAAATTTTTTTCATGCAACTATAAGTTCAATACCTGGGAATTTCTTTGTTATTGCATATAAAAAGCACTCTCTGTTTGTTGCATTGAGAAATGGATTGTGTAGATAAGTTACTCTAGCTGAAAGCTTTGATATTAAGGATTGTGTCTTGTCAAAGTTAATATATAGCTCTATAGATTATCACATGGCTATAAAAATTGGTACATGAAATTAATTGGTTGAATTTCCTTGAAATTCTCTATGGGTTTTATAAATCTATGCTAGTGATTTGTAAGTTAAATGCTTTGAATGTCTTCGTACATTTATTGTGTTATATGTAGTCATGTATGTTTTGTGACTCATATTTGTTTCCATACTTGATTTGTATGTCAAATACAATACGATTAGCCATGTTGAATGATGAATGCATAAGGTATAAATATAGTTGAGTCTTAGGGAAGTTATAGGGTTGGTTTAAAGCCTCCTAAGACTACTAAATGCTTATTCACATAAAAATATTATTTTCCTTTACATCATTGTTCTGTGTAAGTTGTGCGTAGCTATCCAAGTTTGTGTACTATGCATTAATCTGGGGTAGAATTCCCCCTATTACTAGTATGTAGGAGAAGACCTTTGATTTCAGGATGTACATGGGAATAACCCTAGGTTTTTATTTATATTATTAAGCCCGAAAAACAACAAAAAATAATAACATAGTGGAAAAATGTTAACAATAAAAAAAATTGACTAAGTGTACGAGAAGTCAAGATGGTCAGGGCATTTTTAGGTCAAACTTTTCCAAGGTGAGGGTAGCCTCACAAAATTTTGCTAGCCAAGAGTCCTAAATAGTGGTCAGTCCTAACCTTATTCAGGGGTAGGGACCTCGGCAATATCTGAGGACAAAGGTTAGGATCTAGGTCAGGTAAAAGGTTGGAGGTTGGGACCTAGGCTAGGTCGGGGGTCAAAGGCTAGGAGCTAGTCCAAGTCAAGGGTCAAGGCCTTGGAGCTATGCGCTTTGGATTTCATTACGGGGAGATAGACCCCGACGTCCTCAATGGTGGGCCCTAGGCTCAAGTGGCATGGAAAAGGCCACATCGTGGGTGACGTGGACCACTAGATGAGGTGGAGCGCCACACAAGTGCCATGTGGTAGCACTCTTGCTGACGTGGCTAGGGTTTTGTTGGGACAAACTTTAAATGATGATAACTTGTGATCTAAGAGTCAGATTTCGATAAAACTTATATCGCGAGAAATCTCATGACAAGTTGGTTATGCTGGTAATGCTTTTTTATGGTTTCAAATAAGTTGAAATTTGAGGTATTGTATGACCCCATTTCCAAAACTGAATATTAGAGGTTGGATCATCATAGTAATTTCTTCCTTATACCCTTAGTGTAGGCTATGGGTGGTAAGGGGGTGTGCTACAACCTCATGTGGATTCTTTTCATCCAACATTGATTAGGGTGATCTATTTACCATATAAAATGTAGTGTCTACTACCTCTTCCCAAAATTCTTGTCCTAACATGGCACCACTGAACATGATCTTTGCTTTCTCCATCAACATTTTTCCATCCTTTCTACAACTTCATTATATTGATTTGTATATGGATTAGTCTTATTCCTTGCTATACACCACTTTTTATAGAATCCTTTGAATTCATTTCTACAAAATTATCTTTTTTTAGCACCTTAATTTTATTATTTGTCTAATTTTTCATCAGAGCCTTAAATTATTTAAATTTATCAAAGACTTAATATTTCTTCATAAGGAAATAAATCCATGTATTCCTCAAGAAGTCATCTATAAATGAGATATAGTAGACATATTTACCTAGTCATGGAACCAACATACGTCCAAACACATCATTGTGCACCAACTAAAATATTCCCTCTTCTCTTGTAGCACCAGAGAAGAATCTTACCTTATTCTACTTCACATATAAAAAATGTTCATAAAAATAAAAACCTAGAGAAAAAATAGACATACCATTACCATGTAGTACTCAAAGACCCTTCTCTCCAATATGTCCTAGTATTTGACACCACAACATAGTATTTTCTCGAAAAACTATAGGAGTCTTTCCTTATTCAAATACACCCTAAAAAATAATGGAACTATTGCACCCATAACTAATAGTTCTTCCCACCATCTTATACAAAATCCCAACCTGAACACCCCTGAATAATTTCTCCTTGAACCATCCTAAAAGTATTCTTTTCAAAAATTGTTTTTACACTTGCATTGCTAATCTTTCTAAAAAGGTATAGCTAATTCTAAGACGTGTAGAACAATAAGGAGTGTTCTAATCCTTCCACCCATGAAATTCGACTTGATTTTTCCTCATCCTATGATTTTTGTCATTGATTAATCTCCTATGGAAACATCGCCACCATCATATATTTGATATTCCCAAAACCATTCCTTATGAGGAGTCATTTAAAGGAAACTTCTAATTCGACCAACCATACCTCATGATCTGTTGAAGAATCTAAGGCAAGATGACATTCATGATTCTTCTAACTATGGTAACAGCTTGTGATGTCTTTTTACTTATTAGGATTATCTTCTTCTTATTATTATTATAATGTTTTCTTCAATCGTCAAACAACTACCAAAACAAGAAGATCAACAAGATACAAGTACAGAAGATGTAGGCTCCAATCCAGGGAAAAACCTATCCTCTTGAGAGGAAAACCCTTCAATCTATTCTTATATATTCTTTATTGACTAATGCCAAGACCCTTGACCAACACTAAAGAATTTCCAAGGCAAAGATCATCTTCTCAATAATGTGCTTGCTTCATTTCTTTCCAAACCCAACAAAATATCTTCTTGCAACACTACTTTGACCTTCAGCAACAACTTTTCGTCCCTGACTATAGATTTCCAACTTTGGCCCCTCCGGCAGCAGTTGATACTTCACACGTGTGGACTAAAACTGCTTCTTATTTGCCTCCAGCTTCCTTGCTTGACCTAATTTGTCTTATCGATATAGAAGGGACCTTTTTAGCCCTTCCTTCAGCTATTTTTCACCAAATCAAACCCTTAGAATGAAACTCTAGAAGAGCAGCAAAAACCCTAGTGAAAAGCTATAGAATTTTAGCCTCCTTCGCATGTATGGAGAGAAAGAGAGAGAGAGAGGACACCAAAAACACTTCTTCTACTTCTTCTGCATTCTTCACTACCCTTTTTTGTGTCTTCCTTCACATCATAGAGAGATGAATGAAGGTGTCCAAATGATGTCGAATTGTCTCCTATATATAGGTCTTCCAGGGATACGAATTCTAGCTTCTAGGTCGACTTGATCTTGGAAGGCTCAATAAAATACAAAAAATAATTCTTTTTACAATTTACAAGATGCTTGATGGGGTCTTCATATTATGGCAATGTCCCTATTTGACTTCTTGACCTAGGACAACCCTAGAGGAACTTTCAGTTAGTGCTTGACCTATAAAACAAATTTCTTGGGAAAGAAACCCAATCTCAATAATAATAATAATATTTTTTCTTTCTTTTACAAAATACAAGAATCAAAAGTACATTTCATATTTATGAAGACCAAACCTAGTTACACTTTCTTCAACACTCCCTCTTAACTAGTGAGGTATTCATAAATGGTACATGGCTATTCTCAATACTAAAGAGATCTCATAAGAAGAGTCAAACTAGTAATCCATCTGTATAGCATCATTATAACCAACATTGTCACATAGAAAGGCCTTGACTGATGACTCAATCTCTCAATATATCAGAGCACAATGTTGGAAAGACCAATGATTATAAACACCTTCATCATTGTCTCTTAAGGTACATACCCACCCAGGTGTTCAACGAGTATGAACTTCTAGGACTATTCTTATCTTAGGTCCCCAACCCTCAAAGAATATCGGTCCTCTTTCCTACTCTTATCTTGGATGCCTTACCACATCCTCAAAGAGTATTGGATGCTAGATGGTTACTCAATCCTCCATTCTTTCTTCCAAAATGAAGACAATAATGATGTGTCTATCTCTCCCTCTCAACTAGGGAAGATATGTCAACCAAGCCAAGCTTGTTTCTAAAATACACAAGCTTCTTATTCGGAAGAGATTTGATCAAAATATCAATAGTTTGATCATTAGTGGGGATATAATCTAGCTTCATTACACCATCTTGTACCAACTTTTGAACGTAGTGGTACTTTTTTTTATGTGCTTTGTCTTTCCATGAAATACCAGGTCCTCAGAAAATATTATACAATTGGTATTATCACAATGTATTATGGTAGCATCCAACGGTCCTGCAAAAAAATCAGATAACATCTTCATTAACCAGACTGCTTCCCTGCTCACTTCACAGGCTACAATGTACTCGGCCTCAACACTACTCAAAGCCATTGTATCTTTATTTTTGCATATCCAGGAGACCTTGGAGGATCCCAAGCTAAAAAAATCCTCCGGTAGTGCTTCTTGCATCCTTCTCGTTGCATCCCCAATTAGAATCAGTAAATCCTTCTAGATGAACATATTTTCCTTTTTCATACTTCAGACAATAGTGGAAATTTCCCTGCAGATATCTCAGTATATGCTTGGTAGCTATGTAATGATCATGTCTAGGTTCCATTTGAAATTGATTGAGAACATTTACTACAAAACATATGTATGGCAGAGTATTCACTAGATACATAAGGGAGCCAATCAGTTGTCTATACTTAGTAGGATCCACTTAAATGGATTCACAATTCCTTAACATTTTCAAGTTTGTGGTCGACCACATACTTTCCTTGTCCCAAGTAGATTTCATTTAGTTCCTTCCAGACTTCCAGTCCCAGATAATATTGCATTTCCTAGATCCTTCATATCGAATTCAGCTGCCAACAATTTCTTACATTCTTGAATTCTTTCTTCATCACCCATTATTAGAATATCATTTACATATAGAATAATGGTGTTAGGTTCATCATTATCTACTTTGATGTAGAGATTGGGATCTGTCGTGCTTTTCTTGAAACCAAACCTTTGTAAGTATGCATCCATTCTAGCATACCATGCCCTAGGAGCTTACTTGAGGCCATAAAGCATCTTCTTCAATCTGCAAACATGAGTTTCTCTATCATTTAATTTGAATCCCAATGGTTTTTCTATGTAGACTTATTCATCTATGGTACCATTCAATAATGTTGTTTTGACATCCATTTGATGTACCTTCCATCCTAATGATTCTACCAAAGATATTAGAGATCAGATCGTGGTATACCTTGTTGTGGGAGAAAAGGTTTCTTCATAGTCAAAGCCTTCTTCCTGAGCGAAGCCTTAAGCCATGAATCTAGCCTTGAATTTGTCTGTGCTTCCATCCGCAACATGCTTGATCTTATACAACCACTTAGAGGTTACCACTAATTTGATTTCTGGTCTTAGGACAATTTTTGAGACTCCATTCTTAATAATAGATTGGCATTCCTCATTCATTGCATTCTTCCATTCTTGGAGTTTGGCTTCTTCTTCTAAAGTGGAAGGTTCATCTTCAATGAGATTTGACATGTATGATGCATATCCTAAATATCTTTTAAGTTTCTTGCTCTCCCTAAATATTCCTCTTGCGGCGTGACCATCTGCTTCTTCAAGTGTAGAAGTTAACCAATTAGGTCTCTTTCTTCTTTCAGGGAGAGATATTGGTTCACTGGGACATTCTTCTCCGTGATGAGAGACTTCTTCTTCCTTGTTAACTTCTTCCTCAAACATAGTAAGATCCTCCTCATCAGAATTGGATGGGAGATCTTTTGATTTCTTGAAGACAATGCTCTCATCAAAAAATACATCTCTGCTTACTTATGTTTGATGTCCTTCCTTTATGTAGATCTCGTAAGCCTTGGAAGAGTTGATATATCCAATGAATATTCCTTTCTTTCTTGCGGGATCTAGATTCTTTCTATTTTCCTTGGGAATGTGAATATATATAGGAAACCCAAGTATCCGGAGATGATCAATATTAGGTTTCTTCCTAGTGAATACTCCTTGTGGAGTTATATTTCCAAGTGACCTGTGAGGACTTCTATTTTGGATGTATACTACAGTCTTCTTTGCTTCTCCCCACAAAAAATCAGTAGATATTGATCATGGAGCATAGCCTTGACACTTTCTTCTATAGCTCTATTCTTTCATTCAACTACTCCATTCTGCTCGGGATTGTATGGAACTATAAGCTCCCTCTAATCCCTGCCTCCTTACAGAAAGAAATGAGTTCTTTGGAAGTATACTCACCTCCATTATCTAACCTTAGAATAGTTATCTTTCTTTCTATAAGATTTTCTACCTCTGCCTTGAATTCTTGAAATTTTATGAATACTTGATCCTTGGATTTAAGTAGATAAATCCAAGTTTCCTTGAATTATCATCGATGAAAGTAAAATAATATAGATGACCTCCAAGTGATTTACACATGGGATGACATACATCAGAGTGGATGAGATCTATGACCTCTTGAGCTCTAAATGTACTATGTGAAAATGGTTTCTTTGTATTCCTTCCCAGGGCATTGCCTTTGCATACTCTTTCATGGTCTTCTTTGAGATTTGGTATCCCATTTACAATGGCGTTTAGAGTTTGAAATATCTTGTAATGAAGATGGTCCAATATTCTATGCCAAAGTTCACACAAACTTATCTCAATGTGGACAAGTCCTTGACTTAGAGGAGATGAGATTTCATAGAGTCTTCCTTCTCAAACTCCAATGGCTCTGCCTTTTTCAATGCTAGAATATTTGGCCCAAACCACTACCTTACCATCTATAAAAGAAACTCTATCTCCTTTTTTTCTAATGATGAAATAGAAATAATATTTTTTCACAAACCTAGAACATATAGAATGTTGCTCCTCCTTCTAGCTCAATTGATGTAGATCCAATGCCTTTTACCGGATAACTCTTATTGTCGCCAAGATCCACATACTATGAGGACTTCCCTTTGGATAGGTTTTTGAGTGTTTTGTGATTTCCATTTATGTGTCTTTAAGCTCCACTATCTATCACCCATATATATTCATCTTGAAATGTTCCCGTAAGGGCTGAGAACAATACTTCATTCTTTGAAGATTTGAGATCTTTGGAAGGGAAGCGACTATTCCATAATGCCTTGAGACTTTTCTTGATGAGACTTGCTAATGATGAACACTTCTTTTCAAGCCTCTTCATAATAGAGTTGACCTTCTTCATGCCTTGCAAAAACCATAGCTCTGAAACCATGTTGAAGAATCTAAGGAAATATGACGTTAATGATTCTTCTAACTATGATAATTGCTTGTGATGTCTTTTTACTTATTAGGATTATCTTATTATTATTATTATTATAGTGTGTTATTCAATCATCAAATAGCTATCAAAACAATAAGATCAACAAGATACAAGTGTTGAATTATGCAATGGGTATGTATTTACTCTCAATTACATTGCCTTTTTCCTCTTTTCTTCTCTCTTTCGTACCTTGATACGCTAACATATTGATGGATTATGATAAGAAATGAACGAACTAATCTTGATTAAGATTTAGCCACCATAAATAACTCTTATTCCTTTTTATGCAGAAAAATGACGAAAGGAACAACTGATGTTCCCTAGAGACGGAATAGTATAAACTAACAAAGGAGGAATAAGGTGCATCGGTTGCAGTTAGGCCAGAGGACGAATTAGGAGGATCAACGCTAAATAAGAAGAATGTCAAAAGATAGCATTCAATTGTGAATCCCTCAGGATCTCCTGATCCTGAGGGATCACATTTTTCTTTTACCCTTTTCGATTATAAAAGTGAAAACTATAGGAGCAAAGGGGATCAATCTCTGTTTATTTCAAATTTTAATTTTAATTTATAGACTCGTGCTTTTGAGGAACACAACCATATTGTAATGAGGATTGAGTTCAATGGTAATACATAATTTACGTTGTTGTTCGTTCGTATTCTCTGGAGTAGCTTAGCAGTATTTGATGGTGGCTAAGGGCCCGGCCTCTGGTGGATCAAACTGCTATCCTTTGTGTTATATCTCTCTAATTCACACAAGTTTAATTGGTTTGATGTTTTTCCATTCTCTGCTAGTTTATCTTGTTTTCTATTTTCCGATTTACTATATTGCAGTTAGTTTACTTTCCTTTATTCTGACCTTATGTAATTCGCAACTTTGTCATTTGATTCCATTTATGTTTACTGTAGATTAAATTGATTATTAGTTAAGGCATTGAATCTTGTTGATTACGATAAGAGTGTGGTTATTATAGAATCGACTGAAAGAGATTGGTTAATGCCACTGAACTCTCGGTTGACATCATTTCCATTTGAATTGCTTAGTTGAAATTGAGTATGATCTAGATAGAATCAGCTAGAAGATATTGGTTAATGGTACTATGCTCTCGATTGCTACTATTGTCAATTGAATTGCTTGTTTGAGATTTGATTATGATTTCAGTTGAGGAATCAGTCTTGATGCTTAGATGTAATATTTCCATTAACAATTGTAGTTTGAGTTTTAAAAATGCATCCATTTACTCTTGTATCATAGTTTTATATTTCATTTTAAAAAGCATTACTCTCTAGATTTATAGCTTGCACATATTGTGTACACTCTTGGAATAAAAGGACTTCCTTGGGTTGATAATTAATGTGAGGCAATTAGGAGTTTTAAAAGACACCTTTTAGCACCCAACATTTTGGCATCATTGCTAGGGAGAGTGTTTTCATTTTACAAAGAGTGATGTATATTTGATAATTTCTGCTGGGAAAGAATTGGGTATTGAAAACGGGAGGTAAGAACCTATGTAACGAGCAAGTAAAGTGCTTGCTCCTCTGCCCGCTTTTCAACACAATTGCATAGAAGTGAAGTTGGTGTTCGATGTTTGTCTGTTGAAGGAGAACTGGGTATTAAAAACAAAAGGTAAGAACCTGAGTAAGGAGCAAGTAAAATTCCTACTCCCCCATCCTCTTTCCTACAAAATTGTTAGGAATTTAAGGTAGAAATAAACGTTTGAATTTTTGCATGAATGACTAAGAAGAAAAGACTGGAAAATGATATAATCCCACATCCCAAACCTGAAAAATCTAAGGGAGCGGTAAACCTTGGACGATCAACTTTTATAGATGAAATCATAAGGAAAGTTGAGTCTCAGCCATCAGTAGGACCCCAAACCGTTGCTTCTAGACACCATATTGTCTCCCTTCAGGCCACAGGATCACCATCTATAGCCTACACTGAGATTCACAATAAAATTGAAGGGATTGAATAGAGTTTTCAAGATATTGAAAATTCACTATCAATTCCATCACAAGAAGGGAATTCTTGCAATCTCCATGAAGGAGAAGGAGAAACAGGTAAAGCTGAGGTTAAATTAGTAGAACCAAGATCTCCTGAGGTAGTAATTGAGCAGAGGACACCTAGTGTCCTACATTAAGGGAGTGTTGTTAGAATAATTCCTGACTCTTCTGGATATCCTAGGAACAACTCTCCATCTCCAGAGATCCCAGAAGAATACTGGCATATCTTTGACCAAATGGCCAATAATCCACAACCACCCCAGGCCTCTACACTACAGTATCCTATTGTTGACACAACTATCAATGCCCCCATGAAAGCTATCCCATTACAAAACATTCCCACCTTTCACGGAATCACTTCCAGATGCATTCCTGTTTGAATTCAATGTCCTATGTAGGGGTTATGATTACACCACCGACCCCCAGAAATTGAAGTTGTTTCCCTCCACTTTAAAGGGAGCAACCTTGCATTGGTTTATGGGACTAGGTGGAGGCACCATCAATGATTGGGACCAAATGAAAACTGCCTTCCTTAAAAAAATGTCAAGATTATTGCAGATCTAGAGAACTAAAATATGAGATATTCCAAATGGTAGCAAAGCCTAGCGAAACTTTGGAAGAATATGTGGAGCATTTCCAATATAACCTCCAAAGTTCTCCTTATGCAAATCTGCCTGATAATGTTCTAAAAACCACGCTGATTAAAGGGACGAAAGACCAATGGATAGAGACACTAAATATCGTAAATGAGATATCTATCAAGAAGACTACGCTAATATTATCGATTTTTGCATCAAGTGCTCGAGGGGCAATACAAGGATGAAACTAGCTGGATGCGATGAGATCGCCAGGGACAAAAAAGTCTCTAGAGGAAGCATTACTTGTGCTGAAATCGACAACCTGCTAGGAGATTTCAAAATGGATATCCTGGGAACCTTGACAACACAGTTAGACATCATGCAAGCCAAGTAGAAGCAAGTCGAAGCAAAGAAGAACCTGGTTATTTTTTTGCCCTCAATGCAGAAAGAAACATAGTAATAAAGAATTCCCACTAGATATGGTACAGACTTGTGCCATATGCACTAAGGAACATGCCACAAAAAATTGCCCATTGCTCCCAGGATTAAAAGCAGTCTTCAAGGAGGCAGAAGAAGAAGCAGAAATAGTATACCTGTTAAACCAGCATCGCCAATGGCAAGCACGACAAAAAGGTATGCCTACCGATCCATCTTCATTCTTTTAGCCTTCATAATATAATTCCCAGTAATATACAAGAGATACATGGCAGAGCCAACCACCTTTTCCTAATTGGCCTCCACAAGCATTCTTCATGCCACCTTAGTCCAATCAGTCAAACTCGAACAATAGTTGTCCAATTCCCTCTTACCTTCCATCATTCTAGCAGAACAACCCACATGCATCTCAATGGTCCCCCCTCCACTTCACAAAATCAAAACTGGAAATCAAGCTAGCAAAGACCCATGAACTAGCCAGTAGGGACAGTCCCCCTGCATCAACCCACACTACCAGCACCTTATACGTTGTAGCAGAATCCTCAATCCAATCTATGACTGCAAATCCCAGCCTAGCCCAACCCAAATCCTAACAACAAACCAGTCTAGTCGGTACAAATCATTGAAGGTTTGGATCCAGAAACTGAGTTGAGAGAATGTAATGAACTCAAATTGAGGTCTAGATGAATAATCACACCAGAGGATGATAAAAATCTGCAACTTGAAGAACCATACCCAAATAAGCCATTGACTATAGAACAAACACCTCAAAGGGACAATACAGTCAAGTAGAAAAGTCACGAACGAATCATTACCTCTTCTCCGCCATTCCCATAAAGATTGATTATACCTTGCCCAATTGAATATCCCAATTTTGATCTCCTGGAAGAACTAAAAAATCCTTGCATAAAAATACCCCTCCTCTAAGCTATTCAAGACATTCCAATCTATGCAAAAACCATTAAGGAATTGTGTGCCAAAACTTCTACGAGGAAAATAAAGATAACACCAACTGTCCATGTAGTCAAAACTTTGTCTGATCTATTATTAGGAAAAGAGAAACTGGTGAAATATGAAGATCCAAGAAACCCTGCTGTCACAGTACAAATAAATGGATGTTTCTTTCCCAATGCATTAGTCGATTTATGGGTAGCCATTAATATTCTCAAAACAACAACCTGCGAGAGGCTTGGCATCACAACCTTAGATCCAACTATGACTTTGCTGGAACTTGCTAACCATTCAGTTATTAAACCAAAAGGGACATTACAGGATGTGATGGTGTCTGTAGACTCTTGGGAATACCCAGTGGATTTTTTTATTATTAATTCTAGAAATTGGCTATATGGACATCCTTTAATATTAGGAAGACCTTGGCTAGTGACTCCAGATGCTTATATAAGCTTTCGATTAGGTAGTATGACTATAACTAGAGGGAATGATGTGAAGAACCTAGCTTTATATCCTCCAGATCAGCCAAGCCTAACCATAATAAAAACTAAGAAGTAGCTTTTAACATATTTAACAAAAAATATTCGATCACCATTAACTATAGCAGATGCTTTTGAATTTAAGAACCAAATAGAAGACAATATTATTAACACTTGCATTAACCACCCTGCTGCAGTATCTAATCTAAATTCCCACATGATTGAAGCAATCCTTGATAATGAAACTGAAGAAGATCCTTTAAGAGATATCAATGACCAAACAATACCAACAACCAATGTCTATAATATCAAACCTATTGAAATTGAGCCAGGAAAAATCCTTAACATTAACAAAAACTTGAGTGATGACCAACAGTAGAAGCTTATTCAAATCCTTAGGAAATATGAAGGGGCTTTCTCTTGGGATTACCCAGATATGAAAGGGGTTGACCCTCAACTATGTATGCACCACATCTACACTGAAAAAGATGCAAGACCCATTCAACAACCTCAACATAGATTAAACCCTCACCTAAAGGATATTGTTAAAGACGAACTGTAGAAACTGTTAGATGTGAATTTTATCTATCCTATATCTGACAGTAAATTGGTCTCTCCATTAGTTGTGGTTCCCAAAAAGAATGGGAAAGGGTGTATATGCATTGATTACAGAGAGCTCAATAAAGCAATGCAAAAAACCACTTTCCCCTTCCTTTTATCAACTAGGTTCTAGATACATTGGCAAAAAAAAAAATCTTCTCTTTCGTGGATGGCTTTAGTGGCTACAACCAAATCCAAATAGCCTTTGAAGACTAAGATAAGACTAATTTCACCTGCCCCTGGGGGACGTTTGCTTACATGGTATTTCCTTTTGGATTGTGCAACACACCCGCTAAATTCCAGAGAGCCATACTCAGTATTTTTGCAAACTTGATAAATGAGGGATTAGATATATACATGGACGATTTCACACCCTATGGAGATGACTTCGAGCAGGCATTACAGACATTGGAGAAAGTCCTGGAAAGATGAATTGCTACTAGGCTCTGCTTGAGCGATGAGAAATGCCATATGACGATGACAGGGGGCCTAATCCTAGGCCATTACATCTTAGCAGCTGGAATTCAAGTAGATCCAATAAAAACACAGGTAATCCTCTTACTAGCTACCTCCTGCACTCAAATAGGGATACATAGTTTTTTGGGATTTTCTGGATATTATCAGAGATTTATAAAAAAAATTCACAAATTGCTGCACCGTTATATGCTTTGATAGGAAATATTGATTTTATATGGACTGACAAATGTGACATTGCCTTTGCAGAATTAAAATGGCTAATATCAATAGCACCAGTATTACTAGGCACGAACTAGGATATACCATTCTAGATTTCATCAGACGCATCAGATACAACCATTGGAGAAATTCTTGGCCAAGAAGAAGACAAGAAACCCTATGCGATATACTACATCAGCAAAAATTTAACTCCTACTGAGTTGAATTACACAATAAAAGAGAAGGAGTTTCTACCTGTAATCTACACTATTAATGAATTTAGACACTATATAACAGGATACCCTGTAATCCTATAGACTGATCACTCTGCTATCAAATATTTAGTTAATAAACCTATTACGAATGGAAGAGTGACACGATGGTTAATCATTTTGTAGGAATTTGACATAGCAATCAAGGATCAACTAGGAAAGGAAAATTTGGTGGCAGACTTCCTCTCTCGAGTGCCAAGAATAGACGATGCAGTGGCAGTAGAAGACCATTTCCCCGATGAGCACTTGTTTGTTGTGACCATGAAAACACCATGGTACGCAAATGTGGCAAATTACTTAGCAGTGGGAAAACTACCCAAAAACCTGACACCCAGAGAAAGAAAATTGATAGTGCAACGCAACACTCGGTTCTCCTGGATCGGAGGATACCTCTTTCACATAGGAGCCGATATGCATATCGGCAGGTGTGTCAAGGAAGACAAAATTTATGATATCTTAAAATCCTGCCACAATGGACCTTGCAGTGGACATTTTGCAAACTGTAGGACTTGACATAAAATTTTACAGATGGGCTATTTTTGGCCCACGATTTTTAAGGACGCTAAGAAATTTGTCTAGGCATACAATAGATGCCAAAGAATGGGCTGCCCTGTCCAGTCTGACGAGATGCCCCTACACCCACAACCAGTCATCGAGCCCTTTGAGTGTTGGGTGTTAGATTTCATCAACCCAATAAATCCATCATCTAATAAAAAATCATATATACTGGTTGCAATGGAATACATGACTATATGGGTGGAGGCAGTAGCGTTACCAAGAGCAACAGAGGAAACAATAATCAATTTTCTCTTTTTTCGTGTGGTATGGTTTACCCAGAGAAATAATTATAGATGGAGGGCCACAATTTGTAGGCCATAAGATTTTTTCTACACTAAAAAATCATCACATTTTGTACAGAATCACCTCTCCGTACCACCCGCAGGGAAATAGACAGGTAGAGAGTACCAACAAGGTAATCGAGGCCATTCTAACAAAGATATTCGCCTCACACAAACGCGATTAGACTACCCGATTGCTGGAAGCCCTGTGGGCATATCACACGACTTGGAGGAATACAATAGGATACTCCCCATATCAGTTGGTGTTTAGTAAGGGACCTATCTTCCCCATAGAATTTGAAATTCAGACATTAAGGATAACCCAAGAAGTGGGGTTGGATTTGAATGAAGCACAAATTAATAGACTACAACAAATAAATGAATTAGATGAAATCTCGTTATTGGCTCTTCAGCATACGAAAATTATTCAACAAAAAAGAGAAAAATGGCATGATGCCCTTATCAAGAAAAAGACATTCCATGAGGGCGACTGGGCGCTTCTCTACAATTCCAGGTTCCAAGACTTCCTAGGCAAACTCCAGACTAGTTGGTTAGGTCCCTACTAGATAAAATAAGTGCACGATAATGGCACCCTTACATTAGTCACCATTGATGGGTCTGGCTACTCCTTTAAAGAAAATGGGCATCGGCTACGTCTCTACCAAAAAGCACTTACAAGGGAATCCTTTTACTAGAAGATACGTGAAGATTCTATGATACAAATTCTTGTTGCAGAAGGCAACTCTTCGGCTGTACCAGTTCTGTAAAAAGTTATTTTTGAGACTTGTAAATACAATTGTTTCTTTATGCTTTTTATATTGTTTTTCTTTCTTCTGTGTGATTTCCCTTCTGTTGTTTAGAGCAGTAGGGATGATTGCTTGTCTATGTTTTTTCTCTCCATGTTTTCTTTTGTTGTTCCCTACAGGGAACAATACTTTTTTGTGTGTGTTGATTTGTTGTTCCCTACAAGGAACAACTGCTGTTCCGTAAGGGAACAACACTTTTTTCGTGTGTTTTTGTTGTTCCCTATAGGGAACAACTGTTGTTCCCTCCAAGGAACAACTGTTGTTCCCTCCAAGGAACAACACTTTTTGCGAGTATTTTTATGTTGTTCCCTAAAGGGAACAACACTTCTTTTTTATATTTTCCTTTGTTGTTCCCTCCAAGGAATAGCTACTATTCCCTCCAGGGAACAACACATTTTTTTTGGGTGTTTTTTTGTTGTTCCCTCCAGGGAACAGCTACTGTTCCCTAAAGGGAACAACACTTTTTCCGAGTGTTTTTTGTTGTTCCCTCCATGGAACTGTTGTTGTTCTCTAAGGGGAACAACAACTGTTTTGATTGTTTTTTTGTTGTTCCCTCCAGGGAACAACTATTGTTCCCTAAAGGGAACAACACTTTTTTCGAGTGTTTTTTGTTATTCCCTCCAGGGAACAGCTATTGTTCCCTAAAGGGAACAACACTTTTTCGAGTGTTTTTGTTGTTCCCTCCAGGGAACAACACTTTTTCGAGTGTTTTTGTTGTTCCCTCCAGGGAACAACACTTTTTTGAGTGTTTTTTCTGTTCCCTCAAGGGAACAACACATTGGGAGTATTTTCAAGAACAACCCTTTCTTCCCCTTGCATGATCATTCCTAGCCCATCCTAGCTCATTTTTTAATCCTCTTTATGGCATAAAGTACAATACATATATGAGGACAATAAGTATGGAGTCTACTGAAGCAAGCGAATATCCTTAACATTAGTATCTCTAACAACACTGCTTTGTGATGATCGAAAAAGAAAGGACACAATTATCTATATCACTTTATTGTCCTCATTTCTACTATAAATGATACTGATTGATTATCTTCACCATGCTCGTTATACTCCCTCTAGTGTAATTCTCTCTACTTATTATTAATAAGATTATGTGTATACTTTTTTCCTATTGATATGTTCAAACTTCTTCTACCATCCCTACTCTTAAGGAGCACTGAGCCACCCTCTATATTGATCTACAGATGGAGGATAGGGGTTCTCATCACGAGCCAGCCTACCATGTTCATAGGGATGTGGCAATGTGGCATTCCAACTATGGCCACCACACCAGGGATACGATCCAATGGATGCCTCAAGAAACAAAATCCTTGGAACAGGAGGTCTCATCACGAGCTGATCTAACCACTTTCGCTACTTCCCAGTGAATGGAAATGTGTTCATTTGGTTACCATGCCAGCACATTGATCTCTACTATGGATATCATAATGCACTTCCCCAACTATACATAGAGGATCCTGGATCCTAAGGGTTAGAAATCAACTTTTTTGAGGCTATGGATGCCCACAAGTAGCAAAAGCTTTGATTATGGTATTGAAGTTTTATTTCCTACATCAATAATTATTATAATGGCCTCTTCTTATTTTTCTATGGAGAGATTATTTCCCTAACTTACATTACCTTGAACCTTTATGCATGAGTTTCTAAATCAATCACATCATTTTCAAGTGGAATAACGGTGGTAAGGTATCATCTCTTACGTATGTTTTCCTTTTTAATTATCTGATCTAGAATTTATCTAGGACAAAGAATTAAAGGTATTACAGACTCATGTGCATGGATGTGCCTATGTTACTTTATGCAACGGATCGATAAGATTGCGAAAGACATAGACATTGAAGTAGTTAGAGAAAACATAACAAGAAAAACATGTAAACACGACAAGTTTAATAAGGAGTTCACCCAATTCTCTTGGGCTATGTCTCCTGGTCCAGCCTTCAGTGGTGGCCTCTCTATTAGGTTTTCAAAGCAAAGTTTTTTTTTTTTTTTTACAACAGTGAGCTCAATTTGAGACTCACTCAATAGATATAAATCAGTAGGACTGGACTTGGATCCCCTAAGTCTCTGGAGTACACAGACTCTCCTTACTGAAACTCGACCTCGATTGGCCACAGTAGTATGAGCCCAATCTAAGACTCATACATGACATGCATGTATGGAGGAGTTCTCTTGAACCTCTCAAGCCTTCTCTAGAGTACACAGACTCTCTGACTCTCTCTGGGTCTGTCTGGCTTGATGTCGCCTTCTAGTCAGCTTGGCTTCTTTCCACTGTTCTCTGCTCTTAGCTTTCTTAACTCACTTTTCTCACTACCTCCCATTGTTTTGCCAGTTCGTGGCTTTAAAGCCAATCTGCTTTCTGACTGCTTGTTTCCACTTCCCAGCTTTCTGGTTCTCCTGCCTCTGTTCGTTTGAATTCCTCTGTTCTGCATCATCATAAATGTGTAGTGCCTTACAGGGCAGTGGCCACCTGTTTCATAATGAACTAGTGTCAGTTCTCTTGGAAATGTTTGAACTTCCATTATTTCCATTTAACTCCCAGAATGCTTGCGAACATGATTCCTCTACCAACTCATCGTTCATGTCAGACTTCAAACCTTATATAACTTGTCATGTTTACCTCGTTGAATCTGGTCATCCATCAGATCACATTTCCGCCATCAATCTGGGGCCTCTAGATCCTATGGTCTCCATCCATATCAGGTGGGTAAGTAGCATGACATTTACCCATTCGATGTGAGCGGTTTTCTCTCTTTTCTACCAGGCGCATGGCACCCATTGTGTGGCATAAGGCAGGACTCGGTCGAAACCACTCACCACTTGAAGCCCTTCTGATATCCTGTCGGTTTTTGTAGGGGACCTGCCTTTGGCGGGATCAGTGAATTCCATACAGTTTTATGACTTTTCAGGTCTGGGTTTCTCAGGGCTTTTATTCTCTGAGGGTTTTTAGAAACCTCCCCCATTTTTCAAAAAGACTTCCCATTTTTCTATTTCTTGGCAGTGCGCGTTACCATGGGCCAATGGTCTACGCACTTGACCAAGGGTCCTTGTTGCTTAGCGCTGCTCACAAATTACAATTGTTCGAGGATAGTTCTGATAAGCTTGACCTTTGTAAGACTTTGAAACTTTGGCATGAATTTTATAGAGTTATGAAAACTTAGAGAATTCTTTAGGATCCAATTCGGATCATGACCTTCCCACTGAAAAATATTTTGGACCAGCAAAAGTTGGTTTTTAAGCATCAATCAAGTGAGGGTATAAATTCCCCGCTTGTCCAATTTCTATCCATTTTGCACTGCTTGGTTTTGAACCTTTGAGCCCAATCCGGAGGTAGTCAACATCCCCTCTGCGCGTGGTTCTCACCTTCTTGTCCAGAACTACATCTTCCTGCAATTCATTGAGATATTCAGGAAACAAATCATCAATAGAAGGAAATTGACTCTACTCTTTGGGATCTTCAATCAATGAAGGTTCAAATAGTCTCTAGTTGTTTGCATTAACATCTGAGTAGATGTGCATGTAAGCTTGTAAATCAAGGTGAAATGCATTCTCAGCAATTTTCTCAAGTATCTTGAAGGCCCATACCTTATTGGCTTCAACTTCTTACCTTCACCTTGCATTATGTCTATGCTGATATACAACCAGACTTCATGACCAACTTGGAAACTATGCTCAATTTGATGCTTATCATGCCTTGCCTTGTACTTGGCTTGACTCTTTTCTAGTTGTTCCTATACTGCTTGGTGAATCTCTTGGATTTTTTCAATGAACTTGGTTGCCTTGTCCACATCACCGTGTTCATCAACCACGATGTCTTTACCAAGGACAAAATCCAAGGGAGACCTTGGTGAGAAACAAAAACAGGTCTCAAAAGGAGATCGTTGTGTAGAAGAATGTTTATCTCGGTTATAAGCATGTTGCACATAATATAAATGTTCATCCCAAAGCTTGGGATGCTTGCTGCAATAGCCTCTGAGCAACTGGATCACTGTCCTGTTGACTACCTCTATTTGGCCATCTATTTGCGGATGAAAAGTTGTGCTCTTCTTCAATCTGGTGTCCATCAATTCCCACAAACTTGACCAAAATTTCCCAACAAATCAAGTATCTCGATCATATATAATGGAAGTGGGTAATCCAAAATGAACCCATACATGTTGAAAGAACAACTTTGCAGTTTGTTTAGCTGTAATATGTTCGTTACAAGGTATTAAAATACACATTTTGTTGAACTTATCCACAATAACATATAAATAGTCGTGACCCTTTCTAGATTTAGGCAGTCCCCCAACAAAGTCCATGTAAATACTTTCCTAGGGGTGAGAAGGAATTGGTAATGGAGTGTACAAGCCTAGTTTTCTATTGTTGGGCTTACTTTTAGCACACATGGTACACCCTCTTACATATCTAGAAACTCTCTCATTCATTTTTGGCCAATAACAAAATCTTTGCAACTATGCAATTGTTTTACTTATACCAAAGTGACCTAATATTAGAGAAGTGTGTGCTTCTCGAATTATCTTTACTCTTTCTATTTGAGGAATGCATAACTTTCCCAAATGATACAAGAGTTGGTCCTTAACATAATAATCCAATTCTTCTACTTGTTTACCATGACTTAAAGTGGCATATACATCTTTAAAATCTATATCTTGAGCATACTGTTGAATGTAGCTTTCATGCAATACTGAATTATGCTTAAGTATAGTGGATGCATTTATGATTGTTTTGGACAACATATCTGCAAATTTATTGTGTATGCCCTTTTTATATCTGATGACAAGATGAAACTATGGTAGAAAATCCATGCACCTATAGTGTCTTGATTGCTACAACTTATTTTGTGAGTGCAAACATTGAAGTGGTTGATGATCAGTATGAATAAATGTCTCTTTTCCCATTAAATAATGTTTCCACTATTTCACACTCTATACTAATGCATACAATTCCTTATCATATGTGGGATAGCTAACTATTGCAGAATTAAATGTCTCAGAATGATAACATATGGGTTTATCGTGTTGCATCAACACTGCTCCCCTGTTATAGTCACTAGCATCGGTTTCAATCTCGAATGGTCTTTGAAGATCGGGTAGTGCTAGTATTGTTGTTGTACTAATCTTTTCCTTTAAGGTGTCGAAGGCTTTCTGTTGTTTTCCTCCCCACTGAAACACCTTGTTCAATCCTGTTAAATCATGTAAGGGAGTTGCGATCAAGGAAAAGTTAGAAATAAACTTTCTCTAATATTGCGCTGCTCCTAGGAAGCTTCTAACTTCAGTAGCAGATTTGGGTTTAGGCTAGTTTACAATGACTGCGACCTTAGAGGGATTGATACACAAAAATATTGTCATCATGATTATTTGCAGTCAGTATGGGTCTATCATCACTCATACTAGCCTCCTAAGCAAGTCTCAGACCTTAGCTCTTCATGTCAAGCTTTGCAAATGAGAGAAAGACTTTGAAAATTAATATTACTCTGGTTCCACACTTTCTCCTACTTTTACCTGCGGACCTGCACCCTTTGTTCATAATACCTGCGTACCTGCATGCTTTGTCTGTAAAGGGGTGGGTGCGTACCCCTGTGAAAGTAAAAAAGGCGCAAGTTTATCCTAAAAAACTCACTTTTGGGTTAAATCTAGATGTTTCTAGAAGGATTTTGACGTGGATCGTTCGCTCCAAAGTGGTTCATGCATCCCAAAAGAGAAGGAGCTAATCCCTTGATAGGAGGCGCTATCCCTCTGAAGGAGGACTTTATCCCTTTGAAGGAGGACCTAGTAACTTCCCTCCATTGCACTATAAATTAAGGCATTGGGTCAGTTGCTAGAGAGGTTAGAAGCTGAACATTTTGAGGGTAATTGCTGATGGAATTGGGACTTCCTAGTTAAACTTGAGAGGAGAGATCAAATACCTTTTGGTTTCATTGGGAAGTGAGTGAAACTTGTCAAAGTAGAGGAGACTTCTTGTCGGATCTTGGGAGGAGCTTGTACAGCATCAAGGCACAGGTTGTAAAGTTCTTCTTCATTTGAATTAATACAATTAGATTCATTTTTCTCAACAAATTGTCTTATGTGGTTTGTTTCATAATCGCCTTGATCATTATGATGAATATGCTTTATAATATTGGCTTTTCAGGTGCTATTTAATTGTTTGCTTGTTTGTGTTTGCAGAATACACTTCAAGGAAGCTCATTTGGAGCGAGGGAGCGAGGCTTCCACAAACTTGCATTGGACCCAAGGTAGGCCTTAAACACTTGTTTGCCTTTATTTTACTCGCATATTTAGAGAAAGATAGTTTTTGATTGGCTTGCTTGTCACTAGATATCAGTAGATACTAGGAAGGTTGATCTTGTCTGCAACCTCGACTCATTCCGCGTGACAAAATGGCGACTCCGCTGGGGACTTGATTATTTTCCTTGTTTTTCTTTGACTTGAGAAACTTGCCTTTTTGTTTATGTTTTTTACTTGTTGCGTGTGGAATTGGGTGGATTTAGTGAATTTAGGTTTGTTTTGGCTTTTCATAACTTTAAGAGAAGTCCGCACCCTGTGCTTGTATCACAGTGCATACCTATACGCACGTTTTCTTTGCACACAGAGCGGGCACACACCTGTGCAAACTCTGAGCCTGCGGACCCTGCTAAATTTTTGAAAAACTTGATTTTTACTCTTTCAATTAGTTTTATTTTGGTTTAGATGTTGTTATCCTCTGCACAGCCCTGCTTGTGACTTGTCAGGAACTTTCCTTGGTCTAATTTCATTGGTGTTAGGGTTTTAGGTGAAATTCCTAGAAGTTTTGGTTGCTGGTCTTGATTTTCATTTTGGTTGTGTAGTAGCTTGGAGCTTAGAAGCATAGAAGCTTGAGATCACTCTGGTTTTTATTGCCTTCTTGTGAGTCCGACCATTTGTGAAATCAACCTTTGTTGAGAAATCCATCTTGTGTTTTCTCTTTCCAAAATTTCGAAAAGCTTGTGTTAAAAGTTTGGATTTCATTTTTACAAAAAGAACAAAAGATTACTTGTTTTTGACTAATTTGTGATTCTGGACAAATTAGTCCTTGGTTTACTTATTTCCAAGTAAAACATCCTCGAAAAGACAAAAATATTTTCTAAGCTTTTACTTCAAGTAGTTTTTTATAGTTTGTAGATCTTAAGATTTGCTTTGTTCATAGTTTTCTCAAAATTTGCTTTAGTTTTCTTAAGATTTGCTTTAATCATAGTTTTAAGTGTTTTTATAAAAATCCAAAAATGTCTTTTGAAAAAGTTTGTTTTGGTAGCATTTGAGCGTTTGAATGAAAAAGGAAATTCTTGTGCAAATAACTAGTCGTCTCGTTTTGAGTGCATTGGAACAAAAACTCTTCTTTAAATTTGTTTGTTAAGAAAGATTTGTGTTTACACGCATTTGCATTCTCAAACTCTTTCCTAGCTAGAAGTTCATTGAAGAGAAAAGATTGTTTAATCATCTTAAGTGCATCTTTTAGTGATTTTAAGTCGAGTCTTCACACCACGAGTTTCATCTCCGCACCTCTTGACTTAATCAAAAACCAATAAAAATAACGCTTAAAGTA
>APFE030514610.1:0-48470 GCA_000404065.3 Pinus taeda
AAATAAATTAATTAATTTTTAAACTAACCATGAATTTATTTTATTTATTTTTTACCGGATTTATTTTTTATTTTTTTTTCCCTAAAATGAATTATAAATTATTAATAATGATATTATAATATTAACAATATCAAATTATTTTGACCTCGGTCCTTTAGTCAAAATTAGCCGTTAAATTAGCTCTTGGGATCTCTGCTAAGACTATTTAACATGCTAGGCTGGATCTGTTTCTTCAACTTGTCCTGACGATGAACCACACTGGTTGGTTCGAAACGCGTCGACAAAGGTCTTTTGATATGTGATTTACGCGGAAATTCTGCTTACAACCAAAACAAACACATGTGAACTCACATTCACAATAAATAAATCTCAATCTATTACATTAGACTCACTTACAATCCTCTCCAACCACAACCTACATAGCATAACATACTCAAATAGAGAGAGAACTCATATTTATACATGAGTTTTTTTGAAAACGGGATAAGCAACTCATAAATACAACTCCACTTTTCTCTTAACCAATTTGACACATATCCCTTTATCCATGATTTTTCTCCCATGAGATATGTTTGACTCCTATCCCAAATCTTCTTCCAATGTTGAAGAGAATTCGAAATTGAACCTTGGAGGCCACATAAGAGTGTCTTGGAACCTGCCAAATGACCTATACATGTCACCAAACTTATTCCACATTTAGGTATAAGTAAATCCATGTTATTTTTTGAACTTCTAGTCATAAATTCACTTAAAATGCATGAAAATAAATAAATTGGGAAATAATAAGGGAGAGCCATATTTAGCATGAAAATAGTATGATAAATGGAGAATGGAGAAATATCGTATGGATAAATGTGAGGTATAATAGTAGGAAAAGAGGATGAAAATACGACAATTCGTGGATTCAACAGTACTTTCCTAACTTTTTACTTTTCTAGTCATTATAAAAGAAATAAAAATATGAATCATGTAGCCAGCGATGTTACACTTCATGTAGTCTTCCTCAGTCTTGGGGTTGTCTGAACAATCTTCTAAATTTGTTAAATCATTTTCATATTATGACAACTAAACATCTAAGCATTTTCTCTTTTTCTCATTGTTGGTGCCTCCATGAATCTATTTTTCAGCCCTACCTCTATTTTTAACAACTTTAAAGAGTATTTCCTGATCTTCTGTGCAATCACCTTCATTAATAAACTTCAATTTAGTTGTAGACACGGTTATTTTTCCTCTATGGTAGGGCTCACTTTGTGTTGACCGGATAAATCGTTCTTGCGGACAAGACCGATCTCCCTAGTATCGAATTATGTCTAGCAACAAGCAGCACAATCAAATCTACTTTTCTCTAAACATGTTTCAATTCATAAATGAAAACTAAGAGGTGTAATAGACCCTACCTGGGTCCAACGCTTGTTTGTGGCAGCTTTGTTTCAACAGCTTCAAGTAGTTCCCTTTTAATAACCTGCATACATAAACAAACACACATCAAAGAACACCTGCATAGATACTATAATAAAACATGTTCATTATGAAGATCAAGGAGCTCATAAAATAAACCATTAGAGGCAGTTCATTGAGAAAAACAAACTTGATTGTATTAACTTTATCAATAAAAGAACCTTACAACATTTGCCTTGATGTTGCAGAAGCTCTTTCCAGGGTCCAACAGGAATCTCCTCTACTTTGACAAGCCTCACTCACTTCCCAAAAGAAATGAAAGGTATGTAATCTCTCCTCTCACAAGCTCAAAAAGGAAGTCTAATTTCCAGCAGCATTTACCCTCAAGAATCTTTAGCTTTCAACCTCCCTACAACCAGCCCAATGCCTGAATTTATAGTGCAAATGGAGGAAGTTGGAGGTCCACCATTGAAGGGATAAGTTCCTCCTTCAATGGGATAAGCACCTCATATCATGGAGTTAGCTCCCTTAGTTATGGAATGGATGAACCAAGGTGGAGCGGACTTGCCAACATAATATTCCTTCTAGAAGCATCCAGAAGTGACCCAAGATGAGTTTTTAAGAATGAACTCACTCCTTTTTAACTTTTACAGGGGTTCACACCCATCTCTTAATAGACAGAGCGGTGTGGTTCGCAAGGGACATGACCATTGGGTGTGGCAGCATAGGCAATGCTAGGAGAAAGTGCGGAACCAGGATTTAAGATATTTTTAAGGTCTTTCTCCCATTTTCAATGCTTGACATGAAGAGCTGAGGTTTAAGACTTGCAAAGGAGGTATGTATGAGTGGTGATGGACTCATACAAACTGTAGAAAGTCATGGTGACAATTTTTTCTGTAACAGATTGCCCCCTAAAGTGCAAAGTCTATAATAGATCAGGATAATTTTTTATCATCAAAGAAGAGTGAAGGACTTTATCATTTCAAGGATCTTCCTGTGGATACTCTGGTCGAAACCTGTAAAAACATTCAACACAAAATATATATATGTGAAAATATCATCGCTGAGGTAGGAATTCCCATACTCAGATCAAAATTGACTAAGAACTATCTAAAACTGTTCTGATACAGGAATGGTTTTGTATTACATCACAACTAGAAACATATGGACACTGTATGGGCGCAACCATCTATTTATGAATAGTCCACGATATAATGATAACAAAATTCCTTGCAGCCTAGATGGTGGAAACTAGATCCAGGGTCTTCATTTTTACTTCCCGAACTAGTACGATTCTATCCATGTGAATGAATGTATCGAAGTCGAACATGGTAGAAACCACTTGATTACCAGTCAATAATGTAAATTGTTAACAAGTGCGAGAGGAACCACCAGTAATGTCAATGAAATGTGAATGAATGAGTCGATGTCAAACACGTCACAGAATCCTTTGATCGAAGGTCAATGATGCAACCTGTTGTCAAAGGCGAGAAACCTGCCATTGAGGCATGGGGATTCCAAGGTATTAACGATTTCTAGATTATCTTTCTAGATAATGAGTCGGAGTCGATAGAAAGCGATCCGTCATAGGCAAGCCCATAACACGAAATCATAGATCAAGTCTGAAGAAATATATTTGGCAAGAACTAACTTAGGGATGGTCAATGATGGATGACAGATATTTTGGAGGTGAATGGTTTATTTGCACAGACCTCTTGAACACATAATGAGACTGCAGATGGATTGGTGACAATTGACCCAAAGCTAATACCCGAAAATCGGTTGAAGACTTTCAATGTGGCTTGATTAACTGTTAGGTAAAGGATTTCCCAACCCAGGTGAATAAAAGTGCTATATTCAAGAGTGATGGAAAGTTTTTCAAACACAAAGTACAACAAACAGGTTCATTTTTCTCTCTTTTCCCCCACCATTTCTGGCAAGTACCTCTTTATTTTTGACAAGCTTGAGGAGGATAACATTTGCTTGATTATAAGCTCATCCTTCGGATGGGTCCAAGTTAGTTTAAAATTCGAACTCTAAGAAGGAGCGGTCTGTTCCTGTTTAAAATTGAACAGGTCCTTTATTGTTAAATTTTAACGAGTCCAGTATAGGAGAAACTCGGTGTTTTTCAATTTTAGGGAGTTAGAAGAAAAACTTAAGAAAACTCCATGGTTGTCCTTTTTCGTAAATTTGTGTCTCCCAAGCCTGAAAAGGTAGAAAATAATACTTGAGAGAACCGCTTGACCATTACGATCAAGGAGTACTTTTCATAATTAGTGGCCCTGATATGAAAAAGTAAAAAAGTGATCAAAGACACGTCGTTTTATAACCAATATCGAACTTGAAATGACAAAATCCCAGCAATATTTTCATGTTTATACAGCCAGGAAAGAGTGGTAAGTGGACCGTCCTTTTAATTCCATTTTAACGAGTTTAAAACGAAAAAACTCGGCAATCTTTTAATATTTTACGAGTCAAAAAAGAGCTTAAAGAGGACTCGTCCTACAGGAATGAGTGCTATAAAGGGTAGCAACTGGTTCCAGCAATGGTGGAGTTGCTCAAAACATGTAACGGTTAAGAGGCTGGCTAACAAAACCACTCATAGATGCAGTCCCTCAGGAAGGGTAAACAACCAAGTGAAAGCATATGATCGGCCAAAGAGATGGGGAATGAAAACAACCAAGGCTCATCTAACAGATTTAGCGAATAAAGACAGCAATCACGAGATGTAAAATGGGTATGAGTTCATTTTTACACAAGCTTGAACCAAAGAGAACATTGCTTGGATTCAGTTTCATGTTTATACAAGCTTGAAATGAAAAACTATGCTTGTTATAAGTTCACATGCCCCTAGCATAACGATGCAAAGCGAGGTACATGCCCCCCAAGCTTCATTGCATTCAACCAAGTGGATGAAAAGAAGGTTTACTTTCAAGACGTGAGTCAAAAAGGGAGTTGTTTCATTTTTGAATAGGTTGACACAAGAAAAGAACTATCCTCAAAATCCTTGTTTCATGTTTGAAACGAGCTTGACACAAGACAAGGAACTATGCTCTAAAATCCTTGATTCATTTGTTAATGAGCTTGACTCAAGACAAGGAACTATGCTCCAAAATCATTGATTCATTTTTCAATGAGCTTCACACAGGACAAGGAACTATGCTCCAAAATCCTTGATTCATTTTTTAAAGAGGTTGAGACAGGAACAAACTATCCTCGTGACCTAGTTTCTACAATCTACCTATATAATCTAACTACCTATATAACCCACTGATTCATTTTTTTTAATGAGGTTGACACAGGAAAAGAACTGTACTCATGCCTGATTGATTTTTTAACGAGGTCAACTCAGTAACAGGAACTTTCCTCGAGACTCCTTGTTTCATTTTTTAACAAGCTTGACACAAGACAAGGAACTATGCTCATGACATCCAGTTTCATTTGTTAAAAGAGGTTGAAACGAGAACAAACTATCCTTGCGACCTACTCTCTACAATCTACCTATATACCCTACTGATTCATTTTTTTTTTAATGAGGTTGACACAGGAAAAGAACTGTCCTCATACCTGATTCATTTTTTAACGAGCTTGACACAAGATAAGGAACTATGCTCATATCTCCTTGTTTCATTTTTTAACGAGGTTGAGACAGGAACAAACTATCCTCGCGTCTACTGATTATGGCTTCTAATTGGAAGAAATACATGTCAATGGACACACCTTGATCATGGCTTCCAAGAGGTCTTCATGAGAAGGAAGAATAGTGCTCTGGAAGGAACACATGTCAAGGGACTCAAGAGGGATAAGAACATTGCGTTTAAGAAATCCCATAGAGTTTTCCATGTTAATTACTGGATCTAAATCAAAGGAAGATGAGCAAACATTAAGAGGCTCACTTACATCGGTAACTGAAAACATGGGACCAGTCGCCACATAATTAACCCGTGGCAGGGTAGATACCACTTTAGAAACGGGAACATTTAGGGGTGTCATATTATTGGTAGGGAACGAAAGCTAGTCTATAGTCACAATATGTCCATTGTGAGGAAAAGACATCATGCGAAAGAGTGTCGATACGACAACTTCCATTGAATAAAAATAGTCGCGCCCAAGGAGTAAATTGAAATCCAAGGGACCTTGAACTACCATAAGATCAATATAGACAGTTTTACCTTCTAAGGTAATAGAAAACTTAGGAAGGATCCCTAAAGGTTCACTAATGGTTATGTTAAAAGCTTTCAGATTCTGTGTAATAGGAACAAGCTGAGGGGAACTTGAAGCTTTCCAAGTAGTCGAGGATAAAATACTAACAGAAGCACCTTCATCAACCTGTGTGCGATGTATGTCCTTACCACCAGCCTTGCCAATGATTTGGAAAGAGATGGAGGAAGGAAGATGAGGTTTTGGCAGTCTATTCCAATCAAAGGAAAAGACCTCGGTACTTGGAGGGGGTTTTGTAGAAACAGGTGAAATGCCCCCTGACGTAGAAGAATCCGATGTAACAAGAAGAACCTGAGCGGTATGAAGTTCACTCTATAAAGGGAGAGTGGGATCAACCGAATATGGAATTGAATCGACCACTTGATCAACTAAAGGATCATCAACCTGAGTGATATGAGTTTCACTCTCCAATGGAAGAGTGGGATCAACTGTACTTGAAATTAGATCAATCACTCCGTCAGTTGACGGTAGGTTGGGAGAAAGTTTACGGTAACTAGTTGGAAATTATTGCGATGGAACAGTAAGGATTTCCAACAATTTTGAGGTTTCATCCATGTGAGGGCAAATGTGAGTTTGATGATTCCCTTTTCACAACTTACAAGGAAACCTAACTTTACCCTTTTTCCTAGGAACCTGACTATCACTGGTTGATGGATTAATGGAAAGTTGATGAGATTTTTTTGGCCATACTTCCAAAACCTTGGGAATACCAGGACAATTGATAAGGAAGTGGTCACCCTTACAAAGCCTGTAAGGGTATTTGGGTTTACGATGCATGTTGGAGGTTTCCTCAACACAACTAACACTTATAGCCATGGTTGGTTGGTTGACTTCTTTCTTATCTTGCTTCTTCTTCTTCTTCTTCTTCTTAGCCATCTGGTTACTAGCGTCAAGGCTCTTACCAAGTGAAGAGGAAGAAATGGAGGAAGAAATATTAGGTGAAGAAGGTAAAGGGTCAACAGAAGGTTGGTGATGTTGAGATGGTGAAATATGTTGAGGTGAAGCATTCGGTTGAGGTGGAACAATTGGAGTATTTGGGGCCAACGAAGTTGAAAATAACCATATCGGTAAACCTATTGTAAATCCAGGTAATGACAAAGTAGCCGTATAAAGAGGATCAACATTTCCAAAGCAAGGAAAAATATTAGGATTCTCATTAAGAGGGGTTCCTTGGTTGGTAAATTCCAGAACAGTTGCCATTATATTCAACTTCAGTGAATTTTATTAACAATTTAAAACTAAAATTAACAATTCATAATTCACAATTCACACCTATGTTCTCTAAAAGTAAAAACAAACAAATTCACACACGTTATCAAATCTAGGAGTCAAACCACACACAAACAGTAACTTTCCTTATCGAAAACACTAGTTGGTGATGAAATCCAACGTCGCAGAATTCAATACAGAAATGGCAGTTGGAACAGTTACCCCGACAACCTGCTTAATCAAACAGACTGGCACAAGTTTCTCCACAAAACCGTCTCGAGTGAAGATAACCCCCTAGAGAGTCCAAGTGAGTCTAGTCGATGTCTGCTCCAGGTACAGTGGGATCTTCCGTCCACCGTCACCTTAGGAAAGAATCCTATATATTATGGCCACTAAGGTTACCAACAGAAACAAATACACCTGGGGGAACAGTCTACGATCCGATACACATGCAAGGGCAGAGTAACAAAGCTCAATCCCCTTGAAGGCTCCTTGACATAATCCAAGGTTTACCAACAAGTGACCCCAGGCTCCTCGACAATGGTCAATCCGAGGTTTATCGTTTTTAATATGTGTATATTTCTATCATTCCCAATGAGGAAGGATTAATTACCTCACTGGTTCAGATATGATCTCGTGCTTCTCCTTTAAGAGGAGGTTTCCCAGAGCATAGATGAAACAATTGGATTTATTCCCTACTGCAAGATTAACTACTTGTTTGTTTTACTGTCTTGGAGAGTTAACTAAAACCTATTCCAAGACACTTGCCTAAGCTAGATTGGTGGAAAGAGCCCTAAAAATGCAAAATTACTAGATGAATTTTAATTAAGCGTTGTGTTATTTAGGCTGTTATTACTCAAAAGGGTAAATGGATATGAAACCAATGGTGTGATGACCCAACCCAAAACTGAATGCAATTGAATATGATAATGTAATCTTTTCAATTCGATGAATCCTAACTAAAGTAAGGAGAGAGTTTCCATTCACTTCCAACAATGCAAAAAATCGATCACTAAGAGAAAATATAGCAAATTCTCTAATGCACTAATTTCATCAAGAAAAACTAATGCAAATCAATTCCAAAACAATTTTTATTTTTATTTTTGTGTGTTCAAAACAAGCATAAAAATAAATCAAAGAAAATTGATCTAAATCTACTATTGATTTTTTCAGAATGTAAACTATGCAATTGTAATCTATGCACAATTCACATGAAAAGTATGCAAATGTAATCTATGCACATTTTTCATTCATATTCTGAAAATGAGAATTATAATCAAGAAAATGTGATCTATGCAAGAGAATTCTCAAACACAAGATGATTCTAATGTAAGCTAAGAACCAATCAAGTGCAAATCAAGAAAATTGGATGAGAGTTCCAAAGATTAAAAAATAAAAACACTCAAAGGCGATTAACACTCATACATAATTTAGCCTAACACTCATACAGATGAAAAATTGTGAAAAGACTAAGACAAACCTCCAAGTAATGACCAAAGGAAATCAAATTAAGAATTTCTCAAAAAAGAGACTCATAACACCCAATTAACTTAATGAAGATTGATGAGATAAAGAATTTACTGAAAGAAACTCATAAAAAAGGCTTTTTGACATGATATATGTAGATCTGGGCAGAGACTAAAAACAATAAAATAATCTAAACTAAACTAGACGAAAATATTTTAGGATTTTCAAAAATTTTGACAGGGTCCACAGGCACCCAGTGAAACCAAGTGCGGTACCGCTCTGTGCATTAAAGTAACAGTGTGGAGAGGTCTGCACTGTAACTCAAATAGAACATGCGGTCCTCGTAAAAATTTCTAAAAAACAAAAAATCAATCCAAGACCTACAAACTACACAATCCCACACACATCAAGCAAAAACCAAAAACCAAAAATCAAGTTTATCAAATCAAAGATAAAGGAAAATTAAACAATCAAATCCCGTCCCCTACGGAGTCGCCAATTTGTTGGCCGGATATATTGTTCTTGCAGACAAGACTGATCTCCCTAGTATCGAATGATATCTAGCAACAAGCAGCACAAGCAAATCTACTTTTCTCTAAACATGTTTCAATTCATAAATGAAAACTAAGAGGTGAAATAGACCCTACCTCGGTCCAACGCTTGTTTGCGGCAACTTTGTTTCAACAGCTCCAAGCAGTTCCCTTTTAATAACCTATATACACAAACAAACACACATCAAACAACACCTGCATAGATACTATAATAAAACATCTTCATTGTGAAGATCAAGGAGCTCATAAAATAAACCATTAGAGACAGTTCATTGAGAAAAACATACTTGATTGTATTAACTTTATGAATAAAAGAACCTTACAACCTTTGCCTTGATGTTGCATAAGCTCTTTCCAGGGTCCAACAAGAATCTCCTCTACTTTGACAAGCCTCACTCACTTCCCAAATGAAATGAAAGGTATGTAATCTCTCCTCTCACAAGCTCAAAAAGGAAGTCTAATTTCCAGCAGCATTTACCCTCAAGAATCTTCAGCTTTCAACCTCCCTACAACTAGCCCAATCCCTGAATTTATAGTGCAAATGGAGGAAGTTGTAGTTCCACCATTGAAGGGATAAGTTCCTCCTTCAATGGGATAAGCACCTCATATCATGGAGTTAGCTCCCTTAGTTATGGAATGGATGAACCAAGGTGGAGAAGACTTGCCAACGTAATATTCCTTCTAGAAGCGTCCAGAAGTGACCCAAGATGAGTTTTTAAGAATGAACTCACGCGTTTTTAACTTTTACAGGGGTTCACACACATCACTTAACAGACAGATCCGTCAGGTTTGCAGGGGACATGACCATTGGGTGCGGCACCGTAGACAATGCTAGGAGAAAGTGCGAAACCAGGATTTAAGATATTTTTAAGGTCTTTCTCCAATTTTCAAGGCTTGACATGAAGAGCTGAGGTTTAAGACTTGCAAAGGAGGTATGTATGAGTGGCGATGGACTCACACAAACTGTAGAAAGTCATGGTGACAATTTTTTGTGTAACACTTTGATGGTTGTTGAGAGACAAATATTCTCTTCATGCCCTTACATCTGCAAAGCCATCTCGAGAGTTTCCTTGTTTGGGAAAGCCTATCCAAATTATCCATCTGTGAATATACTTTTACAATCATTCAACAAAAAAATATTTTCTAAAGGTAAATACGTTACCCTCTAACCTACAGTTGCCTTCTTTGTAGGTTTACTTGGAATTTCATTCTCCTTTATCATCTTAGATTCACTTCTCCTCCTTCTACTAGTTGAATTATCCTATTTCTGTTTTTCTCTTAAGTACCTATTTCCCTCCATTATGAAAAAATCTAATGGTTTTCATCCCTCGTTCCCTGAAAAACTTGCATCCACACATAATCAATTGGTTTTGAGAACACAAGGCTCTTTAGCCTCCTCTTTTTCCAATAACTCTTCCTATTGGTTTGGACACTTTTCACGATCCATGAGATTTTCCATTAGTCTCCTCACTTCATCCTCCTCACCAAGCAATCCCTTCTCATGTCTACAAAGGTGGACATATTTTATCTTCTCTCTCTCTTCCTTGGACCTTCCACAAGTCCCCTCTCCTCATCTTCAAGGAGTGGTCATTTTTCCACTTCACAATGGTTAACTACACCTTCTTTAGGCTCAGTTGTTTTGAGCTCTACTTCCTCCATCTAGGCTTTCCTTAAAGGTATTACCCTTATTTTCCCCAACTCTCTAACTTTTGGGAATTTCTTCTTAAAATCCTTTTGTCTAACCGATAATTTGAACCTTCTCCTAAGGTTCCATCTCTCCCTTTGGTCTTCTCTTTCTAGTAACATCTTCACTAAATTAAGCATCTCCATAAACTCAACCATCTCCTTATGAAATTCATCCCGGCTTAATTTCCTCCTCATGCCATTTATCTTAGCATCATTTTCTCCTCTACTATGCATTTTACTTGAACCTTCATCATGATCAGCAATGGTCATCCTCTTCCTTCTGTAAATTTTCTCCTCCATGTTCATCATGAGCTACAACCTAGCCTTGTAACAAGGCTCACCTCACTTGTTATGCAAACTTGGCTATTGGTGTCCCTCTTGGTTCTATAACATCCCTAGTGAAAATTTCATGTAATCAAAGTTAACCAACGAAAAAATAAGACTGCAGGTAAGGGACACTTAGTAGCAGTTAGTAGCAGTAAGGGACTCACCTCAACCCCAACTACAATAATCTTTGACTTAAGAAAAATTGATCTCATTAGGGCTAGTCACACAATGGGTTGGAGGCCGATGATGTATTTTATTTATAGAACTCAGTACCCATGGAGTTGACTCCCTACTACTGTAGAATATCTTGGCCTCGACATGAGTCTTCTTGGTATTTTTCTAGTTGTAGGCCCTCAACCCACATTCTTCTCAACAACGGTTGTCTGTGAACTATTTGCCTCCACTATTCCTCTCTAATGTGCAATGAAACTATATATGGTGAAATTCCAGCCTCACTGTGACTCGCCTTTTTGTCATATTCTCATTATGCTCCTTCAAGAGGGTCGTGTGGTCACTTTTGATTACATGCACAATACTAAATTGTTCGAGGATTTATTTCCCTCTGCAAATATAACACTAAGCTCATAAGATGGTAATTAGAAGGTTCTTATGTCGATATTTCCTTCTCTGCTAAGTGGTAATTATACCTAGAAATCAAACAAGGATCTAATTATATTTAAACCCTTCACCTCGCTCCCTTCCACCAACGTAAATTACCGAGAATAGATTATGTAGTGTCATATATGATAAAACCATATCTACAGTAGAAATCATATGTATATTTAACGAGACAAAATCAATGATTCTCATGTCTAACTCAAATGTACATAACTATATTTTCAAATAGTTTTAGTAGTGGAATCATGCACAAGTGCATAGAGGAGATTAAAAAAAAGGTAGTTATTATAAATCAAGGAATATGTACAAAGACCCTTGCAAAACTTTTGTCTAAAATCTTGGTTTTGTAATGTACAAGGAGCTTGCTTCTCCCTGTATTACACAGATACCCCTATACAATAGGATTAGCATAAGAAAATATCTCAACTAAACAAACAATAATGAGACATTTGTCCAACATTCTAAAACTATATAACGCATCAGCATATTCTAATTATAATTGCAAAGGCCCTATTGGCCCCATATAACAGTTCATCAAACTGACTAATAACTTGACAATCCCAGATTCTTCTAGAATTTGGACGCTTGGCTATAACTAAATTTTGCTAATTCTAATTTATACAAATTTACAATTAGAGTAAATTTGTTTCTCCTTTTGGAAATTTACATGACTTATTTTAGTTTCGTTGAAATGTGTCGCATAGAGATGGTTACTCCTGCATCAACTTTGGTTGGTTCCTCCTCAACAAAAAACCTTTGCTTGAGTTGAACTAATATTAGGTAGTTGGATTGTGGACTAGCTCACACCATCCCGTAATAGTACTCAACATAAAACATGTCAGTCATTCAATTATTCTCCACCACAAACTCCAATCATTTGAAGATGGCCAAGTAGGGAAATCACCTTTAGAGGAACCGTAGATGTGTCTAGCACTAGAGACATGTCATTACTCTATGTGTTGGCTCACTCTTCAACTACTTGCCATGACACGATACAATGTTTTGCCAACAATTTTGAAACAACCTTCACAGACTTCCAAATGTATCAACACAAGCTCAATGCCTCCCTAAGCAGGCTCTAATACCATATTAAAATTAATGGATGATATAATGGTTTTGGAAATGGTGAGATGTAGCTCTCATGAGTGAGACACTACTCACTCCGAGAGGTTGCCCACACTCCTTTCTCACCACATCAATATAAGATTTGATTACATATATAGAAGAAGATTATTGTTCAACAAGTTGATTAGTCTCCTCAGAAATATAATCTGAAATCTAATTAAAAGAAATCTTAAAAAGCTCATAACAAAGTCTAAATAATTATCTTATAAAATTTCTCCATTATTATTCTAACATAGGTCATCACAAACAAAAATTAGTGGTATATAATAAAATGAAAAAGATAAGATCAGGATATAACACTAACATAAATATCTTCTTGCAATCCCCCAAAAAAATGAATGGGGTGTATAGGTGTGTGTGTACGACATCACTAATAGAATATATATAATCATATCCCTTAAATATCATATTTTATTCTTTATGAAAGATAGATATAAAAACTCTCTAGTATTCTAGTCATGATATAATATACATAATCACATTTTAAATGTCATGTTTTATTATTTAATATTCTATTTCTAATGTAATATAGATAATCACACTTTTTCTAATGTTATCTTTTTATTTTTGAAAATATTTATTTATAAAAGTTTTTATATATATGAAGTTAAATATATAATAAAGATAATGCAAAATTTATTATTTTACTAGGTTATTTAGTAAATTTAAACACCATTTAATAATTTTACCATCCATGATATTGATATTCCTCCCATATTTTAGGTAAAAAAGTTCTAGGCCATAACTCTATTATCCCATTCTTAATGATAAGAGTCCTAAATAATATAATTTCATTTATTTTTTAATTTGTATGTGTATTGTCCCAGCTTTAATAATAATATAATGTCATTTATCTTTTTTTAACTTATGTAGATAAATTTTTAATCAATTTATAAATAATTTAATATTAATATTAAAAATTATTAATAAAATTATATTTTAATTTTAATAATAATTAATAAATTTCCATTTCTATTTTTTTCTATTTAAATAAAATTTAACAAAGAACTAATAAATTGAAAATCGATACCTTCTTTACTCATTGTTACTTTTATTACTCATGAAAAACATACAGACATGGCATTTTTTACAAACACAGTTAACATAAAAGTATATCCTGACTTTACTCATTATTACATTTATTCATTCAACAAAAGTGTCCATCCTTATCTGTTTATATCTTATGAAAATGATATCATGAAAAACATACAGACATGACATTTTTTACGAACACAATTAACATAAATATATCTCCCCAATTCAAGTATCAAAGCCTGAAAAACATACCAGTATGGAATTTTTGCAAACACAATTAATGTAAAAGTATCTCCCTAAATCAAGTCTCAAACCCTGAGCAATTTTTTTTTTATTTGAACATTTAACCATTAAAATAGTTTACCTAACCGTAAGTGAACAAAACTGCATTTTTATTTGGAAAGTATAACCATTAAAATGGTTCATCTTTAATTCTCGATTTCACAAAGATGGAGACAACTAACTGGTCACCAAGCCCTATTCTTCAAAGTTAAGCAGAAATGGCTACCTCAACGCCTGTCCCCACTCCAAATGGACCACACACTAAGGAACCTAAAGATGCTCAAAAAATGGAAATCAACATCGCTGAATTTAGAGGAATTTCAGGCATTTATCATATCTCTGTTTCAAGACATGGCCCTCTCCAATGCTTTCAAAACCATGGCCTTTTATATTTGTGGTAATTTTATCATCACGTTTGATAACAAAAAGACTTCCTTTAATTGGTCCCCGCATATAAAATAAAATCCAAGCTTCCCAGAGTCATGACGGATTACACGGATGGAACTACTATTGCATTCTATATCAACGTGTAATTCCATTTAGCAGGTCTGTGTATATTCTTCGAGAAAGGGAATCCCTATGGAAAATGAGCCTGCCCGTGGGAGGAACCAAACTGTTTAGAAAGCCCTGAACATCACTGCTGTTGAGAAGATCCTTGCAGGGTATCACGAGCTTGCAACATACTGCTTTCTGACACTGGTGCGCGAGAGGCCGAGTTCATGGATCAATCCCAAGATGAAAATGAAATAAATAACATGTTAAAAATATTGTTTTACAAAACGTCGGCGAGCAAATTTTCAATTTTAAATTTAAAATCCACCACGATGTATGCACATGGTCTTATTGTGTATGGGCATGGTATTAATGTTATTAAACGACGAACCATGTTTACTTGTGTGTTAGCCTGTCAGATCCACTAATGCCCCATAACATGCTCATGTATGGTGAATGGTCATTATAGGATGCATTAAAGGACTGATAGTAGGATGGTTAGCCCTTTCCATATCTTTTTACACTGTTTCTTCCTTCGCTAATGCACTGTGTCTTTATTGAAAGAAGAGCCCCCTGGAAGGATGACCCTCAATGCACAATCCAATTTGACAAAATTTTCTCTTAATGGTTATCCTTTTGGAATTTCCATCATTTGCTTCACGATATCATCCACCTCTTCCTTTTTCACAACCTTTTCGTCATCCACCTCCACCCCTTCAAAATCCAAGTCGATCTCCCACACATCCTGGGCAAAGCTATAGTTGCAATTTTTTTGCCAAAATAAGTGAATCTTCTAGGGAAATTCCCATGCCAATCGTCTCCAAAGTAGAGTTCCATCTGGCATGAGTGAGGAATAATCCAACCGATGTGTGGGAAAGAACTTTAACCTAAGGTGCCCACCTTACAAGTAGTGCCCAATCCTTGGTTCGTTCTTCAAACCCATCTGGTAAAACTACAGGCTTCCCTTCTGCGATATCGAGCAAAGAACCCACAAGAAATGATGACCACAAACCTCTAGCCCCAGCACGAGCTACATAAATTGTTCCTGAGATTAGATGACCACATTGCCAAACGAAACATATATAATAGATTTTGGTCGTTAGAAATCCAGCCATTGCAAGCAACTCTCCTCTGCCTCATCCAACAAATTGGCGATGAAATCCCTGCCTCCTAAGAAATTAGGAAGGAACAAAGGGGATATGGCTAGGGCATGAAATCCATTCAAAGAAAGGCTGATTAATGTGTCTCTCCCCTCCAAATCCTCAAAAGTGTTGACCAGTAACAAGAAAAATAGAGAGATGTGCGCAACACACAAACAAATAATTTGTAACAAGAAAAAACATAGAGGTGCACACAAAAACAAATAATTTCTATTACATTGAATCACTCAACCGTATGATATGGTGTATTTATTTTGTTACTAAGATTCAACTATTTTTAAAATAAGGGATTGTTGTCGGGGATTCAATATTTTTGAAATAATGGATTGTTGTGGAAAATATATCTCAACTATCCAATCCACTCAACAAACCAGTTTTACTTGTTTTATAAAGTAAGATGTATTCCAAGTTCCCATTAATTCTTACATTATTACATAAGTAAAAAATTACATATATATTATATAAGTATAATATGGTCTTCATCAGCAATTACGTTCACTCTAGGATCTTGCAGACACTAATTTTTTTCACGACCAGATGAGTCACCAATTGATCTCCATTTGAACCATACCCTCGACATTTCTTAACTACCTCGAGGAATAGCTGATATATTTAATATCTCTATAGACAACTTTCCATCCTAGTAGTATGCACCAAAATACACACTTCAAGTTATATAGGTACAAATCTTATCCAACAGGAAATTATCCAATTGACATTTTCTTCAATCTCACATACACACAATAATAAATACTATAACTGATATCTCTTTAGAAAAGCATGAGAGGCTCTATATTAAATTCATTATCGCTATCACAATCTAAGAAGTCCTGAAGGTTGGCCTCCTCCTTTAATTTTTCATTTAAAGGATCTCTAACACAAGCTTTACAATTGAAGGTTGTAGCTTGTGACAAGCTTGGCTACCATACTTATCACCTCAAATATTTGTATGGGAAGATGGATTCTGTTCCTATGAATGGCCAAGATTTGAAACAAATTTTTCAATAGTAGTATAGGGTCGTGTCCCTACTTGATGTACATATTTCTTTTCTCTTTTTTGGTTTGTCTGTCTCTTTGCATTATGTTCAATATTTTCAACTATATTTGCATTGTCCTTATGAATAATTCCTTTCTTGAAGGGTTTGTGTTTGGTTCCAATGCATGTGGAAAAATGAAAAGGACTTGTGATGCTACAACATTTGGCTAACCATCGGTCCTTCTTCCTTATCTTGGTCCATATATTTCGGTCAATGATTTTTTGATGGAAAATATGATCCCTATGAGAGGACAGAATTGTGTAGAACAATGATACCTGTAACTATTCTAAGAACCTCGTTTTTGATCTTGGTTTCATAATGTTTGGGTGTTTCGCATATTGATCCAATGAAGTGGATAAGGACAAAGGGAAAATATATAATGAGAAAACTTATATCAAAGGTTATATATATGCTTTTCTAATGGAACAACCTCTTCTTCTCTCGATAAGTTAGGATACCTCTTCTACCCCATTCAAAAAAATAAGTTCCTTTGGACAGTTTCATAAATAAAATAAATAAGAATGAAATAAGGGAAAGGATTCATGTGTTTAGATGTGAAACAAGCAACTTTTTCAGGGTACTAACCATGCTTACTTGCAATGAAGCAATTCTTGTGTTCCTATAGTCACTCCACTAGGGTACTTAATAGGATCGATAATAGTGGAGCAACACTAGAGATGAAAACTCATACTTTGATTATCTTAAACTCGTGAACTCTATTACCCTTCTCCTGAATCGAAAAAATATAATTATGATAGAGCTCGCCTTATGAATGTGTCTAAATCAAGAAGGAAAGGAGGGGACTCAATCTATTATTGGGTTAAGTGGGAAATCTAGAGTAATCAACATGATGAAAAATTACTTCCTGAAGAACTAATCTTTTGTACATAGAGTTAGACCACGGTGGACAAGGTGGAATTATACCAATTTGTTTCCATGTGTTCTTGCTACTACAACACCCTATAAAATTTTGACCTACATCCAATTTTGGAGCCTAATTTAAATTTACAGGTTGTTTCTAGTGGTAAGACTCATCCCATGTAGATCCTCTATGTTTTCTAGTCCCTTTTGGAAGAAAACCAAAGTTTCATATTTTGGCATGGGAAGTGTCGTACATTGTGAAAGCAATGTTCTTGTATATTTCAAGAGGTAACCTTGGTATGGATGTATCTTAACTAGCTTATAGACATATACTTGACTCATTCCAAACTTTTATGTAGTGTTATGATTTTCGTCACAAATTATATCTTAAGTGTCGCAGTTGGAGGAAAGTGTTGTTCTATTTTCGCATTAAGGGGATCATGATGTTTTTGAGTGTTGAGTATGATATATTGTGTCATCGATGTTTCTAAGTGTAAGACCATTTTCACATCTTATCCTGGTTTCATCTCTACCTCACTAATATCAAACCTAGTCAAATTATGGAAGGTTACATGCCCGACCAACTTGAACTCACTATGCCCCTCTGAATTATGCATTTCACAGTTCCAATCATAAGCACTACATCCCTTCCTCCTCAAGATTCACAATCTGTAGTAGCTACCTCCTAGAACAAAACATTACATAGTCACAATACTCAATCCTGGCCTTTAGATGTCTAGAACTGCACAGTATTACCTCCTAGTCAGTCCTTTCCTGTGAATTTTGCAATACCAGTCTAAAACATTTATCCCTAGATCCTTGGAATGCACAATTTCATAGTCCCACTGCCTACTTTCATCGTAGAACTATGCATTACGTAGTTACAGTGGGAAAACTTGCCCCACTGTGACCCTCAACTACACAATCCTTCCTTTCATGCTTCCATAACTACACATTGTGTAGTTGTAGGATTCAGTCCCTTACTGTTGGCCTATGGAACTATGCACTGTGCAATCCCAGAGTATCGCCCCCTTTCCAGTACCTAGTTCCAACTCAATGAATAGTTTTCATGATGCAAGTTAGACTAGGAGGTTTTTAAAAAGATGTCATCTTATCATGAGTTGATTTCACTTTCATGTATTACATATTGACAAGAAAATATGATACTCAAAAAAGATGAGAAAGCAACTATTCTAGAAGACACTTAGGAATCTTTGAAGACAAGATGATCTTTGAACAAGAATAAGAGGGGACACTAAATTGCGATAGAATCTAGAAGATCAAGATCATATTAAGGACTCACTATTTTCAAGCCTATTTAAAGAGGAAGTGGACTACCATGCAAGATATTTCTTAAAGACACACAGATAGAATAAAGAGAAGGTTGGCTAGGAATTTCCACATCATCAACAAGTCAATGTCATTAGTGTCAAGTCATGTCTTGTCGAAGCGTCACTTCAAGGTGTCATATGAATCATCATGTTCCACATTATTTGTGGATGTAATTATGTAATTTTCAGTAATATGAGAAGTGTAAAGTAAAGTACAATTCCAAGGGTCACCTATAGAATTCCAAAAGTCATGTAGAAGACAAAGGTTCATATGGAAGTTCAAGAGTCGTGAGGGGATTCCAAGAGTCATAAGGGATGTGGAGAGTTACCTCATTTGTTATATATACACCCTCATAGCGCAAGAAAAGGACTTTTCATCTTGGATTCTCCAAATAGGGATTAGAGAGGAATATAGTTCTTTTGGACAACAAGTGGTATCCCTAACACTCCACTATTGGAGCTAATGGTGCTCATTGTATCGATGTATCTTAGAACATTCGATTAATAGTCTGAGCTCATTGAGCAAACAAACTTTCATGCGTATGTTGTAAATGTTGTAGGACCATTCTTTTAATGTCTGTGATATATGTTTTTTACATTTGTACTAAAGAAATTGAACTATTTCGGTGGCTTTGATGCTTATCTGATTGAATGTGTGTTGTACTTATTTATATGATCATTGCTTGTATGAAAACTATTTCTTTAGTTGATTAATGATTCTTCAATATATGTGCTTGTGTGTCTTTATTAAGTTAGTACTATTACTCTTCTCTCAAAGGGTCACTTTCGAGCCCCTCCAGTGAAATAACCTCGATACATTCTACAACTGAACATTGCACAAGGCGTACTCACTTGTTCATTCAAAAGAATCTGCAAATTACTCTCTTATGATAACTATTACAGGCAAGGAAAATCTCTATGAAAAATGGCAGTGGCGCCTTATTTACGGAAGTGCTCCTACACCAAATGGTGCAAAGTCTAATTGTGGCTTCACATAGCCGGTGAGCACCAATATTTTAGCAATAATGCTATAACTCCTGGGGCTTCCTACTTTACTTTTAACAACCCGATAATTAGTAATAAACTTGGAAGTGATGGTATTGTATGCAGAAGTACTAGTTCTTACTGCCTGTTGTCACTTGGTCAGCTAGCACAAGGTCACTAGGAGCTGAAGCCAACTTCTATGAATTCCAGAAGAAGCTTTATATGTAATGGAAGAAAGAAAAACTCACTATACAGAGGCTACTCTACTTGCAAAAAGAAAAGAAGAATGAAATGTAAAATAAACCTAGCAAACCCTAATTAACCAACTAACCCTACTTTTGTAGAAAGAGAGATGAAAGACAATAAAATTAATGCAATTACCTACTTAGGAAGTAAACAACATCTATTCAAGCTATTTCTAGAAGGAAATGAGAAAAAAACATCTTTTTGGGTTTTTATGTATTTTATGTGAAATTATCATGCATGTAATTTATTTATTTGTGGATGTGGCAACGATTAGGTGGTGATGGAGGGAGACTTTGGAGTTTGCAGAGGTGTAGGAAGGTGTGGATGGGTCCGAGGAGAGCTATGGCAATCTTCTGGAGGCTTTCCTTGCAATCGGACTTCAAAAAGTCAGTTACAGGAAATTCTATAGGAGGCTACAGGGAATCTATAGGAGGATCTATAGGAGGATGCCAAGAGATGTTTTAGAGATTTTAAAGGTGGAAAAATGGCGGGAAAGGGTAGCTGAAGACTAGAGGGATGCGTTAAGGTGTCTAAGGTTTATCAAGGGGGATTAGGAGAGAAAATGATGGTTGGATTTCTTCAAGAGTCAAGAGGAAAGTTTATGAGGAAAACATAGAAAATTAGGGCAGATTTGTTAAGGGTTGTGAATGGCCTGTGAAACATGTAGCAGAAGAGATGGTGATGGCTGCTTTATTGACTTATTATGGGTAGAGATGTGCTGCAAGAGAGCTGCAAATCAAACCCTGAAACTGAGCAAGAAAATAACTAGTTGTACCAAAAAAACATAACTATATCTCATGTTAACCTAAATTATGATCTAGAAAATAAAATGTTGAAGAGTGCTATATGGAAAGGAAAGCATGGAAAGAGATTTATTGCAGAAATAGAAATGAGTATGGCAAAATGGATCTGAAGAAAAGAATTAACCTCTGAATCAAACTATAAAACTAGAAATTGCATGGAGAAGGAAAAACTGTGTTTTTGTGGCAGCAAGAGGGTCTTAACCTCAACTCCTGGTCCCAAAGGGAGGAAAGGAGGTCAAGGCTCTAATGATGGCCTTTTTGTATCTTTCTCCTAACACTATTTAACCAACTTCAGCAAACTGAAATGGAAACAACTATGTAAATCACCAAAAGAAACCTATTCTAACCAAGGAAGAAATCTATCTAATAGCAACTAATTCATAAACTGAAACAAAACTTTAAATACAAAACAAGAGGTGCTGGGCAGCTTGGGTTGGGCCCTAACCCAAGAGCTTCAGCCTTCTGAGGTAACTCAATGCTGGCTCAGAAAATATTTCATCTTCATTATCAAAATAATAGTCACATTACATGAAACTGTCCACAAAAGTAAGCTCGAAATGAGCTGAGCAAAAGTGCAAAAATTAGACTGACATCCAACAAACTAATGAGGCCCTAAGCCTCTCTATTTATACCACTGGAGCTCCCAACAACTCTCCTAAAATCAAGGAGGCTTGGCTCCCAAGACTTGAGATAGACATCAATTATTCTTCACTTGCTCGGCTACCCATTTGATGCATTGATGTGGCTACTTGCGCTTCGAGCTTTTTGAAGGAGGATTTGACGTAAGGAGTCATAAATGAGGGGGATGCCATCCTAGAAATCCTCTCCCTTGTTTTCCTCAAATATTGGTACCAAATGCTCATTAAACCTTTGACTTTGTCTCAAAATTGACCAAAAATTTGCCTAAAGCACACATTAGACTTCATGGCATAATGACTAACCCAACTCACTCTATTAGCATAAATATAATAAAAAAATGCAATAAACTAATGAGAATGGTGGATTAAGATAAGTTAGGAGGCCAAATGAGCCCATATAATTACCCATTTATCGGGCTCATCATCACCCCCTACTAAATGTGTTGATCATCCTCTGAGAAACTAGTCCATCTCTTCATATTTGATGGCCCCGATGGCCTCCCTGACATTCCATGCTTCTGGTGTGAGATCCTCTTCTTTATCATGGAATCCTGCCTTTCTGTCCACTTCTTCCCACTTCTGTTTTTCTTCTTCCTCTTTTCTGCCCTCTAGCAGTCCTAGCACCAATGGGCGACTCAATTTAAGGCCAATCCAATTGACCTTCAAACTTTGCATAGAGTGCTTGTATAGTGGCACTCTCCTCAATGCTTATTTCATCCTGTTTGGGGAGTGATACTCCCTGATCTATAGGCTATGTGACAGTGTGTTCCAACTTCTCATATAGGCATGAATGCAGTCATCTCCAAGTAATCTTTCCATGTCCTCAAAATGTGCAATAGCCTGAGCCTGATCAATGATGTATTTAGGGCACTTTGAGGATCATTTGCAAGTAGTTGGTGTGTGCTAATGAGGGCCATAGGGTCTAATGGCTCTGCTCTAATCATTAGGGGCTCACTTTGTTCTTTTGCCATCATATTCTTGATTTCTATTGCCCTTTTCTCCTCATGACTCATGCATGATGCCATGGCCATCAGCTGCAAGTCCCCTAACCTAGCATTGGGGTCCCATCGATTCATATCAATGAGGACCATATTATATAAATAAAACTCTGCCAACTTTGCCTTGTCTTCTACTGAATTGTGATCACATAGGTCCATGAACTCTCTATAACCCTGAAAAGGCATGGTGCCTCTCTATGCTAAGGTCTTGACGAATATGAGGCATTCAATCTAATCAAACAAGAAATTGTCAATGCTCCATCTTTAGCGACTCCAAATTTTTCAAAGACTTTTGTTTTATATACGTTTGCATATGACAGATCATACACAGTGATACTTACTCAGGCAAATCAAGAGAAGGCAGAAGCCCCAATTGCTTTCTTCAGTTCAAATTTACAGGGAGCTGAATCAAATTATTCAAATGTGGAGAAACAGGCTTACGTTATTTTCAAAGCAATCAAATATTTCAGACCCTTTTTACTCAAAACCTGCACAAAAATCATTGTACCGTTTCCAGCAGTAAGAAATATTTTAGTACAAAAAGAGGTGGGTGAGAAAAGAGTCAATTGGGTTACTGCCTTAAAGGAATATGATGTATAAATCAAACTAGCAAGCATTGTAGAAGGTCAAGGCTTTTGCAAAATGCTGGCCAGAGCATCGCTGATATCTGAAATTCCATCGGCAAACATACAAGTGTACGAGGTAAGCCTAAACAATAATGAGTCATTATATGTCAATATCATTTATTATCTGAAGAATGGGTATGCCCCCTCACACCTCGATCATACTAAGAAAAGAGCTCTAAGATTGAGAGCCAAACAATATCAACTCTTGAATGATGTTCTTTTTAGGATAAATTATGATTATGTTCTACTTAGATGTCTTGAAGAATCTGAAGCTAAAAAGTTTTCGAGGAACTCCATGACGAGCCAGCAGGCGGACACTATGCTGGAGATGCTACTGCACATAAAATCTTGCGAGCAGGATATTACTGGCCAACATCATTTAAAGACTCGCACAATTGCGTGAGGAAATGTCAAATCGGCCAAACTGCTGACGGGAGATAGAAGAAAACCTCCTTTCCATTACAGCGAGTCAACATTGAGCAACCTTTTGATCAGTGGGGAATGGACATAATAGGTGAGATCATTCCTGACTCGTCTAAGCAGCATGGATATATTCTTATAGCAACATATTACTTTACTAAATGGGTAGAAGCAGTTCCACTCAAGACGGCTAATGATGAACATTTCATTGAATTCATAGATCGATTTATAATCACCAGGTTTGGATTGGCTTCCATTTAATGTTTGATAATGCATCATACTTTTCTGGAAATACAATGACTGAATTTGCACTTAAAAGAGGTTTCAAACTAAAATATTCTGCCAATTATTACCCACAGGGAAATGGGTTAGTTGAATCTACAAATAAAAACCTAATCAGGATTATCAAACGAACAATTGACCAAAAATCATAAAAATTGGCATAAATCTTTAATATACGCCTTATGGGCAGATCGAATAACGCAAAATGCCTCCATTGGAACTTCTCCGTTCAATTTAGTTTATGGAAAAGAAGTGGTTATCCCGATGCATTTAACAATCCCCTCTTTGTCTTTAGTTCAGTATATTGATGAAGTACCAACTTCCTCCTTACAGCTGAGGCAAATGGAAATAATTAAGTTAAAATAATGACGAGAATAGGCTAAAAGAACTCATGCTCATCATCAAGCATTAGTAAAATCCTTTTTTGATTCAAACATGATGACCAGAAAAGATTTTTAGGTTGGAGATCTAGTTTTAAATGGGACAAGGCTCATGAGGAAAAAGGAAAACATACTAAATTTCAATGAATGTGGCTTGGTCCTTCTCAAATTGTAGAATTTATAGGTCCGTCCACTTTTATGTTGCAGGATTTAGCAGGAAAAAGAGATTCTTTACCTGTTAATGGTCAGATCCTAAAAACATATTTTCCCTAGAAGATTACTCTTTTATTTTGTAGATTAGATTTTTATTTTCATAAAAGCAGTTGTGAATGGTTACATTATGAATTTACGAAAAAGACACCAATTCTCTTTCAGATTTTGATCTTTCGCTTGTATAAATAGCAAATCTTTTGGAAAATTGATCTTTCTTGTAGAAAGATACAGTTAAAGACTCTAGCCTAGATATGATACTAGTTTCAACTTCATAAAATTTGATGAAAACAACCTTTAGTGAGAGATTGTTTTATATGAGTGTAATGAAAGGTACCAATAACAAAATAAAGATTCTATGTAGAACAACTCTTTCCAAAAACTCTACTATTGTTGTCCATAGCTATCTTAAGGAAACAATGACTTCCTCCCTACTAAGGAAATCATAACTTTCAGAGGAACAATCCAAGGATACACTTCATCTTAAAGAGTGAGAGGTCTCATCACAAGCTGGCTTATCATAATCACAGATATTATAACTTGCTGACTTTGCCAATACTGCATACCACAACAGGGCAATGACTCAAGACTGTTGCAATCAAAAGACAAGCGGTCTCATCACGAGCCAGCTTGTTCAGTAAGTTATAAATCAAGTGAATGATTGTGTCATAAATTGGATATCAAACCAAGACATTGCTCTTTAAGAGTAAAAGAAAATCAAAAGTAATTAGTGTTGATATGGATTCTTCTTTGAGAATTGTAGGTTTCTTTACATAGGATTTAGGATCATTGTTGGGTAACATGTAACACTGTCAAGGCTATGAATGCCTGCTGGCAGCAGAGGCTCTACCTACGACAAATGAGCATATTTAAAACTGATTTACAAAGAAGCCTTTGCTTTATCTTTATAAAACCAAGTAATGACTGATGTAAATACAAGGACTAGCTTGAGGAAGTAAATAATCAGAGTTGAAAATAGTTGAAACAAAATATCATTGACAGGTTAGAACATAATGTACTTTATCTTTCTATAATAAAGTTTAATTTTCTAGAAATTTTTTTGTTTTAGAAGTATAGAAAATTCAAAAGAACAACAGAGATAACTGGTTCTTCCAAGTGAATCGCCAATTGTTGTGGCCACCAACAACCCCCCTTTTTATTTAGTGTTGTGACTAATACTAAATAAATGGGGACCCTTAGCTAAAATTCAAAAAAATCAATTAGTGATTGTATTTCCTTTTTAATAAAACTTACCATCGTAAACTTAAGAAAATACCTTTGAAAATATCTAAAAAACTTAAGTTTTGTGATGAGGGAAGACAAAATCACTCCTTAAAGGATATCGTATTGCAGAAAAGATAACAGCATGCCTACTTACAAGCTAAACTCTAAAATCGCGAGAATGCAATACGAAATTGCATAAGGATAAACATATATCGCATCACAAGCCTTAGAAGCACACTTATAATAAAATACCACAGAAAACGCCGATATTGCGATAACGCATATCGTAAAATCGCGCCTCGCAAGAAACTGCTTAACACAAAACATGCGATATTGCGATTATGCAATGTTGCGACCATGCGATACTGTGAAATTGCGATAATGCGACAAAACAATCTTATGATAGGATGACAAAACGATCTTGCGATTATGCAATGTAGCGATCTGCGATATTGCAAAGAAAATCGCAAAATCGTGTCATGCAAATTTTTCTTGTTGATTATTCAAGGAAAAGTGTTTCCATTAAGCAAGATTGGTTATGTGCTTTAATGCTCATTAATGAAGTAGTTGCCAGTTGTTAATGAAATCTAGTTTTGAGTTTATCAAAGAGCTAGTTCATGTAAGGCGGAATATTTTTAAATGTCTTCGGCAGTCAAAGCATTCCCGTCGTTATTTATTATCATTACTCTCACCTTACTTGTAAACTGCAGGAACGAAGGACAAAAGGTTATACAAAGCAGTGTACAGGAAGCTACGGTGAAAATAGGTGAGGCTCTGATATCTGAAGAGAGAGAAAAGGAACCCTTGCACAAAGACACAACGTGCAACAAAAATGCAGGTATTTTCACCAAGGAAGGCATACATAATCTACTCGAGGAAATAAAGCCTAAAGTAATGGGATTTACAGCTACTACAGGCTCATCAAGGTCATCTAAAGCATCAGTTGCAGAGTTAGCTTGTTCATTCCTGCACCGGAGAGCGGCAAGGCCCAAAATTCTCCCCTGCACAGAAATGGTTAAAGGAATACTAGACAACGCTGACATCAAAGACAGGGAGTTTAGGGCTGAAGGTCAAGAGCTCTTGGAATCATTATTTTCACAAAATTTCAACTTTACATCGACTACAAGAAAACACGGAAGAGGTGAAAATCGCACTAAGGAAGCCCAGATTAAGAAACAAAGGCAGTTTCCGATGCGCAATTAACACCTAGCGCTAATCACACATCGCTAGGTAAAACTTCTCAAAATGGAAAGCCTCTAATTGCTCAGTCTCCTGTAAAGCCCAGTACCGAAAAGATGGCGCCAGCTCTTGCTAATTTCGTTTTTGCAGAAAATTTAAAGGCTAAAGTCAGCCAAGTGACTCTTCTCAAGCAAATGCCGAATGCTTGCAACATTAAGGAGAAAATACAGAAATAGTTAGTTTTAGATTTAATTTTAGAAATAGTTTTATTTTATTTTCCCTACAAAAAGGATGGTCATCTAAACCGTAACGTAAATTTCTGTAAATAAGTTATTTTTAGACATAGTTAGTAGTATTTAAACCCTTCTCATGCATTTATAGAAGGGTCCAGAAATTTATGAAAAAATTGTGGTCAAAACATGCACTTTTGCACCCTCCGAGGAGGTTTTGGTGAATGAATGGAACAAGATTTATTGATTTTTGCATCTGATATCTGCTACTGATGTTGCACATCTGTACTCTTAGTTGATGTTGGATTGAGCAGAGATAAATCATTATCACTTGAAGTTCATGAGTAGAACTAGCTATAAATGGTACTTTTATCTCTTAACTGTTTATATTTCTTGTGTTAAAGTGATATTTAAATTCAGTTCTTTATATGTTAATGCTTGAATTCCTGAGTTATCATTTGGCTCTTTTGTACGGTGATAGCTATTTATTTATTCTTGATATATGAACAACTTATTATGCGATCTGTTTTTCGCAACTTTTTCGCCTAACTTTTCATGCAAAGTGGTTCATCTATATTGAATTCCTTTCTTATAATAGTTGAAAGATCTTTATTACCAATTGCTATCTGAAATCATTTTAGATCGCATAACAGAAGAATCATACTCCGGGTTAGTATAGATTTAGATGTTGTTGCCCTTTTAGAATACAATTACATGTCATTAGATTAGAATTACATGTAGATCACCTCAATTAGAATCTTCTAAAGCTAGGAACATCAATTAATCTTACACAGACACACAAATTGGGAAACTGGTCCCATTATCCCCAGTCGGACCCGCTATACCAAACGGAAAAGGAGATGCCAACCAAGTTTTGGACCAGGCGAGTATCCCCCTTGTTGTTGACCCAATTTTCGGGGCTTCAACACATTCAAATAAATCAGAACCCATTATTCTATGTTTTTCATTTCATTCCAAATTCTCCTTCAACACCAATTATCGGTCTACTCATGCACAATCACGTGATAATGGTTTAGGCTAAGCCTCAGGATGAACATGAGATTAAACATCCCATCCAAATCATTTTAGGATGTTTTCCTCGCAACAACGAGTCCCTGAGTTATGGAAACCAAATACAACCCCTAGTTTGAATCTAAGCAAGGGCCTTCAAATTTAGAAGATGGAAGATAAGTTATCCTATCTTACCATGGGTCATCAGTGTCATCAGTGTCATTTGAGTTCCAATACAATTACACAGAGACTAGCAAGTTGAATCCCATCATAATTGAAGAAGTATCTTTTGTTCTATTTGGGCCACACATCATGCCTAGAATATAGAAGGGGCATGTTCTATTGACACTAAGCATGAAGAGAATAAGAGTAAGAATTTAATATATTTTAGCTACCTCAACCAAATAAAAGAGATTATGATCCACACATACACACAGACTTCCAGTTTAACACCTAGGTAAAGATCTAACAAGTCCACCTCTCATATGCATTGGTAGATGGAAGAGAACAAGAGGCAAAATGGAAGGTAAAAGGGGCATAACATGTAGATAAAGGGGACATTGAGGGACCCACATAGAGTCCAGAAAAATAGTGGCTCGAGCTATTCAATAGGGAAAGTATAAAATGTAGTGATAACATTGTTGAACTAACTAAAAATAGACAAAATTAGATAAACGTGAGATACACATTCTTTACAATACAAACATATCAAATACATTTTGTGTGATATTTGGTTTCATATACCAAGAGGTCTCTTGGACTTCTATGATTATTGGCATTCACTTGAACCATTTCACCTTACATTGAAGTGAATGAGCCAAATTCATGCAATTCCAAAGGATTATCTTTCCAATAATTCAAATAAGTCGAGTAGTACTAAGAATTACAAAACTTGTAAATATCATATGAAAATCACATTGATATCCTCATTTGACATCAAACCAAATACAAAATGGTTTGGAAAAGAAAATTTTGGAAGAGGACAACTTGGAAATAGAAATGTGAGAATATGGCAATTGAAAGATACTAAGAATGGAAAGGAAAGTTTCTCTACAACGCATGATATTATATGTCAATTCCAAAATTTGTTCATTGGGATTACATCGTGTTTCATTTTTTCACTTAAAATTACAAAGCTTACTCAAGCTTAAGTATCGAGATGTGGTAAAAGGTTTTCCAACTATTGATAGATAAAAGAATGGATGTGAAACATATATCTATGGAAGGAAAAACGTCTAATATTTTCCAACTAGCCCGTGAGAGGAAATTATGTTGGTAACAATATTATTTAGTTTCCATTGATTTCAACCTTCATATGACATGGTTTGGATTGTTTTTTTCATGTTTTAAGAGATTAGTGTGCTTTTCTTGACAAATTGACTCATGGAGTTGTGTGGTAGATATGTTTGGGTTGACTATCTGTGGCTCATGGTTTCAGGTGGTTAGATGATGTTGCAAATGGTTAGAATGGTGTTACAGGTCTTGGATAAGATTCTTATAGAAGTCTTGATGTAGTGGTTGCTGATCTATGAGAAAGAAGACAAAATATTGATGATTGACAACAAACTACATTGGCTTGCACCTAAAATCCACTGCACTAGCATAAGAAACAACACAGATGGGCACCATGGGTTGCAACAACATAATAGGCAACACATATGTACACCATGGATTGCACTAGCACAAGAAAGCCATGGCACTATCTTAATTGTGCAGGCATGATTCATCCTCACGTTGGAAATCTTATTCATCTTATTGTTAAGAAACCACAAGATTGCTCGAAGGTTGAGAAAGGAAAAACCACAAGCATTCCCATGGTATTTAGTGCAAATGGTGACATAAGACCCTATTTTATATGATCATCAAGAGAAATGGTGTCTAATTAATGTGTTGATTTGGTCTAATTTGATGATGACAAAATTAGTACAAGTATATCATGGCATGGTTGAAACTTGTTTTAGCTTCTAAGCATAATGAAGCTAAATGATATACATGTACTAGTGATCATATATAGAGTTAATGTTGCAAAATATTAGCACATCACTGCAGATGCAATCTATCTTGTCTGGTATTACATTACAATTGTTGATTGTGTTGTATGGTCGAGTGAAGATTTGTACTAATTCCCTTAGAGTATGGTTGTGTGAGTATTTGTTGTTTTTTTTTGTGTTAATTATGATAATTTCATTGTCATGTTATTGTTGGAGAAGAGGACTTAGCATGAAAATGAATGAAATCATGGTCCATGGTGTTTGACAAGCTTGGGGACTTCGAAAAGCGGTGGCTTGGTAATATAGGGAGTTGGGACTTCTTAGCTGGTGGTGGCCATTTATTTGATATTGAGAAGGTCAAGGGTTCTGGAAGTGGTGGCTTGCTAAGATAGGGAGTTGAAGCTTTGTTGTTTGGAGTGGCTAGAAAGTTGACATTGAGGAGATTGGCCCCTCTAGCAAGTGGTGGCTTGTTAAGATAGGGAGTTGGGGCTTCCTACATAGTATGGGTCAACTAAAAATGTTAAATATATTGTTGAATAATAAAATAAGGGAGAGGTAAAGTGGTAGGGTTTTTTCTCCCCTTTGAGGGTTTCCACCTAAAATCCATGGTGTCCATCTCTGTTGTTTCTTATGCTCTAAATATTTGAATTTGCATGCATGTTTGGATATGTAGTTTATGTATTATGCGATTGGCTATCTTCGTGTTCAATTGTTTCATTAATTATTCAGAAAAAAATGGTTTTGACCGTTCAATCAATTTTAAACTAATTCAACCCACTCCACTCTTAGTATAACTAAGTTTCCAACAATTGGTATCAAAGAAGTTTCCTTTTGTTGTAGCTTAATTATTGGAAGGTAGATTTGGATGAATCATGGATCATCAACGTTCTCCACTACTCATTGGCATAAAATTTGAAGAATGGAGAGAGAATGTAAAATATGAAATATCTACATCTGGATATCAAGTTTTGAAGGAAGCGATAAATTCTTATGGAAAATAAATTCCTTCAAAAATAGCTTAGTAATGGGATTCCTAGGATAAGTGTGCAATTTACGACAATCTTCACATTCTAGGCCTTGAGAAAGTCATGGAACTCATTTATGAAAAGGATATTTTGGACAGGATGCAGGCTCTAAATGAAGAAGAAACCAATAGAAATGGTGGAGGAAATGAGAAAAAAATAAGTAGAAGAAAGAAGTCGTTCTGAAGGAAAGTGATCACTGAATGTGATCTATTCTCATAGTATACAAGTAGTTGACAGTCAATAGGAGAAACGAGTTGGAGATCAAGTTAATTAAAACTCAACATTGGTTAAAATAGAAAGGCTATCAATGGAAAACATAGATTTGAAGAAGCTCCTTCAAATATTTGGGAAACAAAGTAATAATTTAAAGAAGAATTTTCCAACTTGAAAATCAAAATCGAAGAAGGAAGGAGAGTTGAAGAGAGAATCAGGAAGTGGTCTAAAGGAAATGAAAATCAATGTGGAGGCTTCGAACTTGAACTGGTTTTATTAAGAAGTGATCTAGATAAGAAAACCTCTCAATTGATATTGTAAAAGAGTAGAAATAAAGAAAGCAAACAACAAAATTAGGACCAAATCATGTGCCAAGAGATGATACTTCATCAAGAATATCATTTCCGCCTTTAGGAGGTGGAAAGTGCTTCAATTGTCATAAACATTGATAGGTTGTAGCAAATTGCAGAAATAGAAATATCAAACCTTCCCAAGAAGTATTTTTCTTAGTTTTTCCACTTATGTTACTTCACTTGGTTTGTGTGCATGCAGATAAACTTTATTTCTAATTTTTCCATTATCTTTATCATTCTATGATTGATTTTCAAAAAATTTAGAATCCCTTGAAATAATTTCTTTCTTGATGACATAATTGTATAATTTATAAGCCTTAGATTCTTAAATACAACCAATAAATATGCATTTTTCACTTTTATCACCCAATTTAGTTTTGATTTCTTCTAGAATATGTCCATAAGCTACACAATTAAAGATTCTCATTTGTGATATACTTGTCTTTATACTACTCCATGGTTTTAAGGGAACTATTCCTTTGGTGCTTTTGGTTGACGATCTATTCAAAATATAAATTTTCCACGCCAGAGCTACTTCCCAATACTCATTTGGAAAACTATTTACCTTCAGCATGATTCTAAACATATTCAAGATGGTCTGGTTTTTCCTTTCTGCTACATAATTTTGTTTGGGGGTGTACCTTGCTGTAAATTTCCTTTTGATTCCTTGATCAATGCAATATGCTACAAATTCTCTAGATCCATATTCACCTCCTTGATCTGATCTTGAGACTTTATTTTTCTTATTACTTTGATTCTATCTTTTAGTAACTTGAATTTTTCATATCTATAATGATTTTTTTTTATAAATAAGACCCATGCCATTTTATTGAAATCATCAATAATGGTTAGAAAGTAGAAACTTACTCCTATTTCTAGGTTTTCATTAGACCACAAATGTGTATTTGCACTAAATCAAGTGGAAATTAGGCTTTATAGCTAGCATCATTTAGAAAATTATGTTTGTGGTGATTGGAAAGGATCGAACATTCACATGGATTATCATGGACAACTATAATAATTATACCTATGAACATAAAATTTCTTTGCAAAAGATGAAGACTATTAAAAGTTTAATGGAAATATCTAACACACCATAGACAAGTTTAATTAGAACTTATTACAAATTGAGAATATGATAATGATTTGTTGACATTTATTATGATTAGAGGAACTATCCTTTTATTTGCCATTTGGATCCTTTCTATGAATGTTTCGCTAGGTGGATTTTCAAAAAATATGTAGGTAGGAAATTTAAACTTAACTTTTAGAACATTTTTAATAATTTTTCCTTCACTAAATACTTTGTGTTTTAGAATTTGTACATAAAAGACACCATGAATGTCCTTCATTTCATTTTTCTAGTTTACAACTCTAACAATATGTTTTCATAAGGAATTAACAAGATAATAATCACCCAAATTAATATGACATTCAACTATTTCATCAAAACTTGAAATAAAGTATTTATTACATGTTATATGGTTATTGTAGCCACTATCTAGTAACCAAATATCTTCATTGGTGTTTTATTATGATATCAAACCATAAAGTAATATGTAATATGTTGTATCTTCAATAGTTCTTAAAACATTCTCACTACCTTTGTTTAAATCTTTTGGTTTCCTCCTACATTCACATTCAGAATGCATATACTTATTACAATAATAACATTCTATTTGACTTGTCCATCCTTCCATTTCCTTTGTTATTTCTTCCTCTTCCTCTTTTATTCTAAGGCTAATCCCATGAATATTCAAGTTGACTTGATGAAATTTTTCTCTTCTTAGTATATCTTCTTCCTCTACTTTTGTTGCCTCTACTAATGGTCGTTGGATTTTGAAAGGAACTTTATAGTGAGTCATTTCTACATTTAATTATTGACTCATGATCTAACATTGATTATGTTGATTCTTCAATTGAAAACTAGACCATATATTTACTTTATATTATATCTATCGTAATCATTCCAAATGAATATGGCAGACATCTAAGAATTTTCTCAACCACCTTTTGATCGATCATATCCTCTCCATTAGTTTTAAGTTGATTTTCTACCTCCATGACTTGAATAATAAACTGATCTACTACATCAATATTTCTCATTTGAAAGGTTTGAACTCCTTCATGAGGACGTGGAGCTTCATATTCTTAGCCTTTTTTATTCCTTGATATCATTTTTCAAATGTTTCCCAAGCTTGATGAGCATTGGTTAATGCTACAATCTTAGGGAATATGGTTTCTTCAACTCCACTGTGTATATTCTATAGTTCTCTTTAGTCCTTTCTTTTTATCTCTACTGAAGCATTTCGGTGGTAATTTTTCATTGTTGCTAAGTTTGGAGCTTTAGTTTCTTTGTATTTTGTGACTATTACTTCCAAACAACACAAATTTGTGAAAAATATCTTGATCTCAATTTCCCACATTTCATAACTTCCACCATTAATATGGGACCCTATGTGTTCTAATTACTAATTGAAGACATGAGTGAATTATCTAATAAATCCTCCTTATGATGGATTTAAGGCTTCTCCAAGATTTCCAACTCACTTAAATCCTAACATAGGTGTTAAAACATTGGTGTGAGTGTAGCTAGCCTATAAGGATGGCTCTAATAGCTACAAATAAATCTTGGAGTGTTTATGGTTTATCCTTATAAGTCTTTGAATAATATTTACAATGACAACAGTTTCATAAAAAAATCTCAATTTGAGTATATTTTATGGTGAGATTGAGCTACAACACTCTCTGAGGTCTCTTGATGCAACGCATGTTAGATAAATACTAGCGTGGGAGTCCTCTTCTATCAAACTCATTAAGGCCAACTTATGGCTTTTGCAGCCCCTCTTGGTCTTATTCTTTGAAAAAATTGGTTGCAACTACTCTATTGACATCACTTTGTCAACTATTATAACAGAAATGGAGGCTCCTACAAAAAGGATCAATGGTAGCTACTTTTCCTTAACCATTGACTTGTAAGATCAATGTATTCGCTCCAAACAAACATAATAACAATACCTCCCTTTTAGAGGCTCTTTACATATTGATGGATCAAGCTATCACTATGATTCAATGACAAAATTTGAAGAGGAAGAGCAAAAAAACACAGTAAAACATAGACCTACCGTGATTGAAAATCCAATGGAGCTCTTTTGACATTAAGGTAAAAAATTTCCACACTACACCAAAAAGAGGTTACATAATGAATACTTTCTAACTCACTCTACTCCTTGTTTGATATGGTATACCTCATTATTGAAAACTACTACTTGTGCAATGAATGCACTACACTACCACAACTATTGACCAAGTAACTACCTAGCAATAGTAAGATGAAGTTAACAATTATATTAATATGTTATTTCCATTAAACTGAAGCGAAATGTGTTTAACAAAAGCTAAACAGTATAACATGATGATTTAATATCTACAAACAAAATGGGTGCTTTCATAGTTATATATGCCTATAAAACTCTAGATTTCTAATTGTTTAACAATCAATGTCTTAATAATTTGTGCATCCATTTCTTGTAAGGAAAGTAGCACATAACTAATTTTATCACCTTGAATTTAACTATATCTCATTATCTCTTGATAATTTAGCAAATGTTGTGGAATATTTTTTGACAAATTTGCAATCATATTATGAGACATGTTCTCATCTGTCCTATTATAACAACATAGACGATGACATGAGCATCTAGTAGAAGAATATTAATCTCTCACCTATGTGAATAGTTATCATCTATAGACTATGTATATATGGCATGGAGCATTGGATAGAGGTATGGATGGAAAAGATATTGAATGGATCGCCAATATAGAGCATTATCTCCAATTATGGAAGATAGATCTCATTTAAAAATCAAGCATATTTCCTTTCACTTAAAGGACAAACTAAACGTGTAAAATGTCAATAGCCTTTCCTTGGAAACAAGCGATTGAGATACTAGTAAAGTTGACCATATGCCATTATTCAAATTATCTGACCAACCGCCACACTTTTGGGAATTGATCATGTGGACTAATTGTCACCCTCGGAACATGAGAGTAGTTTCTCACTCTAGGTGAGGGAAAGGGTTTGGAAGTTTAGTAATGCCTGTGAATTTTGGTGTAATGGAAAACCCCAACATAGTATCAAAACCGCAGCACAAGTTTGATTCGCTTGAGTCACAATTAGAGGGGAGGGCTCTTGGAGTAACTTCCACAACCTTGGGAATTTCTCATTGAAAATCACTCATCTATACCACGGAATTTTTAATATGGTCTTTATTTCCAATAAAATAAGTACCATAATAGAAATTCATTACAATCAAGTGTGATCTTATTGTGTTTATGTCACACCAACTCATTAACCAGCTACATATTTTGTATTTGAATCTCTTACCTTAAGATAAAGATTTCTCTAACACAAACCCCCTATCAGTCACTCTTCAACATTGTCTGGGTTGAGAAAAGAATAAACAGAAGAAGATAGTGGTGTGATTTTACACTCTTATATGTGTATGTAAAGTTACTTCGCCATTTTAAGCTATTTGTCTCAACCACACACTCAATCACTACCTCTACCTTAAAATGTCTCACAAAAAAATTAAAATTAAATTACATAAATAACTCAAAAAAAATATTTTAGCCCTTATATTAATTATATTAATTTAAAATACATAATCATTCCCTATTTGTTTAAAAAAAACTAACAGTTTTCGAAAATGTAAAAAAAAACACTAAAATGTAGCTTTCAAATTTCCTTTTCTCTATATATGTTCATTATATTATATCGAGTTAGCAGCTAGATGTTCATAGAGATATATCTTTCCTCAGCGAGTGGTTTTTTTAGCGCGATTTACTCTAAGCAATAAAAATAAAAAAATTCCCAGTAAAAATTAATTAACAACCTCCTGCTTTACTTTGCATCCTCTCAATTTTTTCTCAGATGTGATTTGCATTGGATGACATTGACACAACTCACTCCTAAAAAAAAGACTGCGCTGTTTGTTCTCTCTTCTCTGCTTTGGATTGAAAAACGCACTCAACTTGATGGTTATTTAGAAAAATGCCCTCATATCTAGTTAAATCCATTGTATTTACTAGGGAAATCTGGTAAACTATGAAAGAAATGGGCTGCAAAAGTTCGTTTTGCATTATTTTCAAGTTCCATTTATTTTGGTGGTCAAGCTAGTTCTTGAAATTTCAATCCCTCATAAGTGATTTGAACTATATTAAACAACATGCAAGAAAATATAGCGTAAGGACCATGTACACGCATCTGTGAGTTGAGTGATTTGAATTACGATATTAAACAACATGAAAAATAAATAGTGGAAGGAGCATCTAGATGCATCTGTAACAATCGAGTTTAAAATTGGATCTTCTCTTCTAGTTGTAGGAGTTGAAGGCTGAGTACAAATAAGATACCCATGTGATGTGGGTGAGTGTGGTTACTATGTAGGTTGTCTGCCATGAATTGGTGGGTTCACGGTTTAACGATAAATTAAAACCGAAAGGAGAAAACTTTGAGATACTGTCAAAAAAATCGAATCAAGTGGAAGTGGTCGTGTAGACAAAAACATAAGTAAAATAGAACACTTATAACTAGAGGGATGCAGATCAATGTACAAGATAAGATATCAACTGGACATATCATTATTTTTCTCTAATGCAGTTCGACAACAATAATGGTTTTGAATAATGTATTTTGCAAAGCCAGCGAGATGTCTTGTCATCCGCCATCACACTCAGTGTTCAAACAAAAGTTGGTTAGAAAAGCAATTTTTTGACTTTGGATTCTCCAAATGAATAATTTTATTGAAATCTCATCGTTAAACAATTCTCTTTTAGTCTAGGTAGTGGAAAGGTGGGGCAAGGCCAACACTTGTCATGATGAAATTTAGAAAGCAAGAAATTGTGGATGTAAGGTAAGAGCAAGATAATATTTTAGCTTTGCAACTGAATGCATGCCAAGAATCTGGGAATTAAGTATGGCATTTTAGCATTGCAACTGAATGCATGCCAAGAATCTGGGAATTAAGAAACCCATCGCAACACTTATGAGATATGTTCGGCCTGCCGTGCCCAATTATAAGCCCTATTATTTCAAGTGTTAAAAATATTTGGGAAATTTAACTTTCGCTGAGAGGCAGAGGTATTTTGACTTTTGCAAAGCTGAGTTCATGCACCGCAGCGCTAATTTCACGCACCGAGAAGCTGATTTCATGCACTTGAATTTTGTACACTCCATAGACTTAATGAATACTCACAGCAAAAATAATAAGATAGGTTTGGAGCAACACACTAAAACTTAGTATTCATTTCTTAAACGTGAAAATACATTTACATGAGACTGCGGCTCATTCAGCAAGTAAAATAAGAGTTTTACATGCACTCTTTTTTTACCTCTTACTCTCTAACCTATTACAAATGACTTTTACATTCATATATAACTCAACATACAATTTTAAATTTAATTCATGACAGAACGAAATTAATATGATGTTGTTGTTGAGTGTGATCAGGATCGCGCAGGTGTTTCTAGAGTGTGGGCAAAGGTTGTTGAATGAATGTTTGCCCATAAATGTTTACCAAAGTACATAACTTCTTTAGACGTTAATATGATGTTGTTGTTGAGTGTGATCAGGATCGTGCAGGTGTTTCTAGAGTGTGGGCAAAGGTTGTTGAATGAATGTTTGCCCATAACTGTTTATCAAAGTACATAACTTCTTTAGATGTTGCTGCTGAGTTTCTGAATGGTTCGTGTCTCGCGTCAGTCCTTCTATCTTCAAGTAGAGACACAACCTACAAATTCTATCTTCAAGTAGAGACACAACCTACAAAAATGCGTCTAACAGGTATGGCTCCTGTCAGGTTATTTATTGTGGTGGTTGGGATTATTATTTCCAACACTCCCCCTTAATTACAACTGCCGCCATTGACAATTCCCAAACAGTTTTTGAGATAAGCAAAACTTTCACCTACCAATGGCTTTGTGAAAATATCAGCAAATTGTTCTTGTGACCTACAGTGCTGCAACACAATTTCATCATTGTTAATCAACTCTCTAATAAAATGATATTTAGCATCAATATTCTTGGTCCTTTTGTGGAAGACAGAATTCTTTGACAGTGCAATTGCTAAGGTGTTGTCGCAGAAAATAGTTGTCGCACCCTCTTGGTCATGACGAAAATCCCTCAACATCCTTGTCATCCAAATTTCTTGACACATTGCTGCTGTTGCTGCGACATATTTAGTTTCTGTTGTAGACAGTGATACTATTGGCTGCTTCTTGGAGGCCCATAAAATGGCTCCACAACCCAAATGAAAAAAATATCCTGATGTGCTCTTTCTATCATTGACACTGTCTGCTCTGTCACTGTCAATGTAACCAACCAGCCTGAAATCACTTGTTGCTGTGTACAAAACACCATATTGTTTTGTCCCATTCACATACCTCAATCATTTTCGCTACTTGCCAATGTGTCTCCTTGGGTGTCTCCATGAACCTTGACACCAAACTTACTGCATACATTATATCCGGCCTAGTAGCGGTCAAATACATCAAATTGCCTATCATGCTTTTATATAGTGTCGGATTGGCATTGCTGCTGCAATCTTCTTTGCTGAACTTCAACCATATGATAGTTGGAGTTGGTGCGGACTTGTTGTTCTGCATTTTAAACCTCTACAAAATTTCCGCCACATACTTTGCTTGAGAGATAAAAATGCCAGTTTCTGTTTGCTTCACTTCTATGCCCAAAAATATCTTAACAATCCCAAGTCAGTTATTTCAAACTCACTCTTCATGACTTGTTTGAAATCAGCGATGAGGAAATCATCACTAACTGTAAAGATAAAATAATCTACATATAAGATGATAATGAGAGTCTTACATTCGCTCTCTTTGATGTAGAGAGTAAGCTCACTATCACATTTATCGAAACCATTCTCCAACAAGTAAGCATCTACCCTGTTGTACCATGCGTGCGGTGCTTGTTTGAACCCATAAAGAGCTTTCTTTAACCAATATACTGTCTTCTTGGCCTTCAATCTCATAACCAAGCAATTGCACAACATAAACTTCCTCTTTCAGCACTCCATTTAAGAATGTTGACTTTACATCCATCTGATACACTGTCCAATTGTGCTACGCGGAAATCGTCAAAACTACGCGCACTGTCTCCATCTGCGCGACTGGCGTGAACGTCTCCGCGTAATCTCTTCCATGTTGCTACTTGTATTATTTGACAACTAGCCTTGCTTTGTGCCTTTCAATCTTTCCCTCAATGTTGCTTTTGGTCTTATAGACCCACTTCACTCCAATGACATGTTTTCCTTTCGGAAGGCTTACTAACTCCCATGTATCATTTCTTTCTTTTGCTTCTATTTCTTCCTCCATTGTCGTAACCCATTTTTCTTCTTTCACTACATCTTAAAAGTGGATTGGATCATCTACATGACAAAATAATGTAAATAAGGAATTTAGACCTGCACTACTATCAACTTCATCCTGCTCATAAATTTAATTTAAATTTCTAAATTTTGGCCTTCTTGTGCTTACTGAAGATGGGCTTGATATGTCACTTGGTGTCGCACTTCGTGCTGTGCTTGGAGAAGCACTTTCTTGGCTGCGTGAAACTGTCCTATTATTTGTTGATGGAGTTGCTTGTTGTTTGCTTTGCTGTGCTTGAATACGAGTAGAGGGAGTCACTGTTGAGAGATTACTTGCTGCTATTAATTCCTCTTTGTCCACATGTGGTATGCATGCTTTGACTTTGACTGTCTTTTCTAAACTTCCATCCCATGCTTCCTGTTCTATGAGCTGCACATCTCTGCCGATTATGACTTTCTTCATTTATGGATTGTATAGTTTGTATGCCTTGGATTCATCACTGTATCCAACAAATATGCATTTCTCCCCCTTTCTATCCAACTTCTTTCTCAACTCATCTGGGACATGTGCATAAGCCACACATCCAAAAACTCTCATGTGAGTGACATTTTGTTTTCTTCCACTTCATGCCTCTTCAGGGACAATGTTTTGGACACTTTTGGTTGGACATCTATTTAAGATGTATGTTGCACAAGCGACAGCTTCAACTCAATAATCATTTGGCAAATGCTTTGCCTTCAACATACTCCTTGCCATTTCCATAATGGTGCTATTCTTCCTTTCTACCACAACATTTTGTTGCGGTGTATATCTTGTTGTAAATTGCTTATGAGTTCCATGCTCCCTACAAAATCGAAGGAAGTCATTTGAGATGTATTCACCAACTCTGTCAATCCTAAGGACTTTGATGTAATGTTCTCTTTTCTTCTCAATAAGAGCCTTGTATTGTTGAAAGCGCTCAAACACTTCACTTTTCTGTTTTAAGAGAAAGACCCATGTTTTCCTTGTCTAGTCATTTATGAAGGTCAATACATAGTGGTTGCCACCAATTGTTGGTGTCTGCATTGGTCCACATAGGTCTAAGTGGACAATCTCGAAAGGTGCCTTTGCTCTTACTAACTTTCCTGCGGGAAATGTCTCCCTATATTGCTTGCCCAAGGTACATCCTTCACATATGCTGTCTAGTTTTTCTATGAGTGGTAAACCCTTTCACCATGTCTTTCCTATGCAGCAGATTCAAATCTCCAAAGTTGAGATGTCCAAATCTCAAGTGCCATAAACAATTTTCATCTTTTACCTCTGCTTGAAGGTTTACTTGTGTGACATCTGCCTATTTCTTCCATCTTTTTGTTAGTTCATAGATAGTTGTGCATGTGCACCTTCTTTCTACAAATCTGATATTATTTTTAGGAGAAAAATTCTATTTTCTGTCATCTGAACCTTTGCAATCAACTGTCTACTTGGAGACCTATCCAAAATTGCGCACACATCATTTTTGAAGAAGTCATTGTAGCCTTTCTGCATGAGTTGTCCAATGCTCATGAGATTATGTTTCAGACCGGGGACAAAGTTAACATCAAAGATGTATTTCTTCTCTCCCTTCTTTGTTAGAATATTAACTCTATCTTTTCCCATGATAGATATTTTGCTATCAGTACCTAATGTCACTTCAGATTTCACACTTCCATCTACATCAGAAAACATTTCTACGTTTCCTGACATGTGGTTGCTACACCCTGAATCTAGATACCATATATCACTCTGTTGTTCTTGTGCTACATCACAAGCTAAAAACATGCTACCATGGTTCTGATTTTCTCCTGTGAAATTTACACTTGGTTTGTTATGAATGTCATATTGCTTTTTTTTACATTCATTTACATAATGACAATACTTCTTACAGTAATGATATTGAACTTGAGATTTATCATAGCTCTGACTTTGTGCTTGATTTTGGCTTGGGCCTTGACTTGGATTTTGATTGTTGCCTCTTCCATTTGAGCTTGAAGGGCTGCTTCTTCCACCTTTGTGTGGGCGTCTTCCTTTTCCTCTAGCATATGATCTTCCTTTGCCTCGACCTTGACCAAATGATACTTGTGTCTTGAAGGCATGCTCCAATGAGGAGCTTGGTGCTCTTTTCAGTGTATGTTAATGAGAAATCAGCGATGCATTAAGCTCATCCACTGAGAACTGTGAGAGATCCTTTGTCTCTTCTATGGTCACAACAATGGCCTCAAACCTCGCTGGTAAACTTCTAAAAACTCTCTCAACTATTCTTCTTTCCTAAGTGTCTCACCATGAAATCTGATTTGAGTAACCAGCCCACTTACATGCGTAAAAAACGACACTATATTCTCAGACTCTTTCATACAAAGTGTTTCAAAATCTCTCCTCAACATTTGCAGCTTTGCTGTTTTGACTTTTGCCATGTCTTGGTAGGCTGTCTAGAGGGTGTCCCATGCTTGCTTGGACTTCGTTGCTACTACAACCCTTGGGGAAATACTTTCATGAACCGCTTGGAAAATATAGAATAGAACTTTTGAATCCTTCTCCCTGTTGTCCCTTAACACATCTCTTTCTTGTTGAGATAAGGCATTGTATGCTGTTGCATCTGCTGGTTCTTGAAAACCATTATCCACCAAATCATAAATGTCTTTGGTTCTTGAAAACCATTATCCACCAAATCATAAATGTCTTTGGAAGAAAACAGGGCCTTCTTTGTAATAACCCAATAATCATAATTTTCTCCATTAAACTGATGTATTTGAGAATTAGTCAAACTTGTGCACGATGTTGTCATTTTTGGGCGTAAAAAAAACTTTCTACTTGCTCTCAAACATGCTAAAAAACAATTCGCGCTAAAAACAATTTTCACTGTTGGTAAAAACACTTGTTTTTACAGGAACAAAGTTTAACCACTCTAATACCATGTTAAAAATATTTTGGAAATTTAATTTTCACGGAGGGGCAGAGGTATTTTGGCTTAGCTTCGCCCACCACTAGCTGTACAAGCTAATTTCGTGCACCTATCTTCCCGCTAAATTATTCCATAGACTTAATTCATACTCAGAGCAAAAATAACAAAATAGGTTTTGAGCAACACACTAAAACTTAGTATTCATTTCTTAAAAATGAAAATACATTTACATGAGACTGTGGCTTATTCACCAAGTAAAATAGAAGTTTTGCAGTCATTTGACTTAGCTTCGCACACCGAGAGTTGATTTCATGCACGTATCTTCTCGCTAAACTATTCCAAAGAGTTAATGAATACTCACAGCAAAAATAAAAGATAAGTTTTGAGCAACACAGTAAAACTTAGTATTCATTTCTTAAAAATGAAAATACATTTACATGAGACTGCGGCTCATTCACCAAGTAAAATAAAAGTTTTACAGTGATTTAAACTTACACGGAATAACACATAGTATAACAGAGTAATTGTCATTTTCACGGGCCCACCAAAAATTGCTCTACCATTTTCTCCACAGAGACTTGCGCTCTTTTTTTTTTACCTCTTACTCTCTAACCTATTACAAAGGATTTTTACATTCATATATAACTCAACATACAATTTTGCATTTAATTCATGAAAGAGCCAAATCAATATGATGTTGTTGGGTGTGATCAGAATCGCGCAGGTGCTTCTAGAGTGTGGGCAAAGGTTGTTGAACGAGTGTGGGCAAAGGTTGTTGAATGAATGCTTGCCCATATCTGTTTACCAAAGTACATAACTTCTTTAAATGCTTTTGTTGAGTTTCTAAATGGTTAGCGTCTAGCTTTAGTCCTATCTTCAAATACAACTTGCAAAAATACGTCTGACAAATATCGCTGGTGTCACGCTGTTGATTGGGGTGGTTGGGATTATTATTTCCAACATCAAGTTTTTGTGGCTATTCCATGAATGTTACCGGAGTCAGTGAGATTCAGACATTCAAACTAGGGCTATAGTTGAAACTTATTAAAAAATTCACCTTCGAAACTTATTTTTCCTAGAGTGGACTTTAGGGATAACATATAAATACGATGGCAAGTCATAAGCATTTCACCACTCCAATTCCCGTCTATTGGCGGGTAGTTTTGTTGCAGAGACGATCTCACTGTAGTTTCATATATTTTTTTCTATTCGTCACAGTATTGTATTGTCTCTTCATAATACATTAGTGTGTGCTTTTGTGTTTATTGTGATAATCACATTGGGTCCAAATAGAAAAGTTCCGTTAAATTACTTGAACGATGAAGAACTCTGCTATGATTATTTTAATTTTGCTTGCAGCACCGTTAAAGCTACTCCTGCAATCAGTGATCAGTCAGTCGAGGAAAGGGCTACTAAGATGGCAGCCCTGAAGCTGGACGACTGTTTGAGCAGAAGAGTGAATCTTGACGACTGTTCACAGGCTAACTTCACGTCCAATCCGAGGGATTCAGATCAGCGTTCTGATGAACACCTTCAGACAATCCTTCTCTAAAATTGAATGTTTCTCAACATGGAGTGCAGAAATCTGCTCGCCGTTTGAACCGCCGTTAGGTCACAGCCGTGGAATTGGTCACGATTATCCATATGGATTGAGGAACTGAATGGCAAAAGCTGTCGAATTAGTTGTAGTTTGCACCTCATCAGGAATTGCAACTAATTCAATTTATCAGTTGATAATGGAATCCCTTTCCCCGAGCTTGGGAAGTTGAATGTTAATAATAGAAAACCACAAATCCGATAGACCGCTTGATTTTAATCAGACTAAATACAATATCCGTTGTGTTTTATAGAAAAAAGAAATATAGTGTACATTTTAAGATGTAGTTTTTTGGCGCAATAGAAGGCGCATTATAACAATAATTGTACTTCGAAAAAAATAGTCGCTACTGTCCCAATAAACATTACGATGTAACACTAAGAGTACAAGATAAGGCCCACCTCAAAATCCACCAATATTATGGATATTGGTGATTGTTTGCTACACAAAACATGAGTTTGATTCAGGGTATTGGTGATTGTTTGCTACACAAAACATGAGTGTGATTCAATGGATGACTGTTGCAAACTCTTGAGGAAAAAAAGAATATCTAATATAGTAACACGTTTGTGTAAATGCATGTCCGAAGGACGGACAATGAAAGCTCCCTCCGTACTAGGCACAAACTTGACATATCACTTCATTTCTTATCTCATAAAATACATTTTTTCCTATTTTTTACAGCAAAAAGAAAAATGAGGTACTTTTTATGTTGTAAGTTTTCTGTGGAGGAGGAGACGCATTATAACTGTAGTTGTCCTTCATTTTTTTCTTCGAAGCAGTACAATCCCAATAAATATTATGATATAGCACCATGAGCAGAGAAGAATGTACACCTCGAAAACCACAAATATTATGCATATTGGAAGTTATTTCTTGCACAACACGAGTTTGATTTCATGGACGATAGTTCACAACTTTTGAGTAAAAACATAAAAATCGATATATTAACACGTTTGTGTAAATGCATATAGTACATGATGGATCACACCATATGTGCAGAGTGCGGGGGTGAAAAGGAAGCACAATGAAATATTGCTGCGCACTCCACACAAATTTGATAAAACGTTTGATTTTAAATCTCATAAAATACAATATTCCGTATGTTTTGCTGCAAAAAGAAATATTATGTACTTTTTATGTTCTAGTTGTTTCGGGAAATAAGAGGCACATTACAACCAGATTTCTCCTCCTTTTTTACCAAAGCACTACAGTCCTAATAAATTATGATGTAGCATCATGACCACGCAAGAATTTCCACCTCAAATTCCATCAATTTTATGAATATTGGTGGTTGTTTGCTACGCCAAACATGAGTTTGATTCCATGGAAAGTTGTTGCAAACTTTGGAAAACTCAATATAATGACCATTGGAAAACTCAATATATTAACACATTTGTGTAAATTCATACAATACATGATGAATGATAGCTTTATGCAGAGTGTGTAGGTGAGGAAAAACAACAGAGGTAGCTTCCTCCGCACTCTGCTTGTTGATTACATGAGCATTTAACCGAAGCTATCTACCACAAGGTCGGTAAACTAGAAAACTACATATTTCTTTGAAAATTATGTTGGAAATTAATTCCAACTGCAGATCTGATCTTCAGCAATTAATTTCAGATTATCTGGAAGCCGCAAAAGTCCACTGATATTTCTGAAACTTTAATACGCTTTAAACTCAGAATTAAATCCCCTGCAGACAACCGACTTATTTTTGCTGAAAAGTCATCACCGCCTCTTTTGTAATAAATACACAGATAAAGATCAGCAGATATTTTTACTTAGTTTATTGTTTAAATCAGATATTTATTTTCCTATAAATGTAACGCACAACAGTCCTGTTTTCGGATGATGAGAAGAAGTGCAAGAAAGTGTAAGCAGAAAAGAACAGCAATTCTGTTTTCTGTGATTTAGAACAGCAGTTCTGTTTTTTGTACTTTGAGCGAAGGTTAGAAGAACAAGTGTGTGTCTCTTCTGTAAATGCACAACAATGCTGAACCTGCGATTTTCTGAGATAGAAAATCGATTTCTAGAACTGAAGCGTTCCTCTTGTAACCGCTAAGTTTTCTGTATCAGTTTTGTTTACAGTTTATAAATACAAATTTACTGTTTTGCTGATTTTCAGTTGCTGTTACACCAAGTGTCAAAAACACTTTGATTTCACTCTGTAAGTTTATTAGTGATTTGACGCCCATTGTTTTAGTTGTTGTTACACAAAGCGTCACTTTTCTTAAAGTGACTTAGTGTCAAAAACAACTTTCTGTTTTTCTATGTTATTAAAAACAGAGTATTTTTCCCGTTGCTGCAACACCACGATCAGCGTTGCTGCAACACCAGAATCCTGTTGCTGCAACACCAAGTTCAGAAAACGAAATTATCAGTTTTTTGTGCAGAAACAGAGCAGTTTTTGTGTTGTCTATTTGTTATGGAATTCACCATAAAATTCCAACATGGTATCAGAGCTAGTCTAGGCACTCAGTGAGTCAAAAACAGAGTTTGTTTTTCACTGTAGGAGCTGTAAGAAGTTCAGAGAGCAGATTTTTTCAGCAGAGAAAGTTTTTTGCTTGTTTTTAATTTTACAGTCAGCATCTTTTCTTTTAAGATGGCAGATGCTGGAAAAGGTTTGACAAATTCCCAACTACCACAATTCAATGGGAAAAATCACAATGATTGGTCCATAAAAATGAAAGCATTGTTTGCTTCTCAAGGAATATGGGAGCTGGTTGAAACTGGCTATGCTGAACCTGCAGATGCAACAACCTTGGCTGCTTTGACAGCAGCAGAAAGAGACCAATTAAAGAGTGACAAGAAGAAGGATGCCAAAGCCCTCTTTTTCCTCTTCCAATCAGTACATGAAAGTGTCTTTCCACGGATTGCAGCAGCAACAAAGTCCAAAGAAGCATGGGATATTCTCAAGAGTGCCTATTAAGGCATGGAGAAGGTGAAGACTGCAAAGTTGCAGATGTTGAGGAGAGACTTTGAAACACTCAGCATGAAGGAATCTGATACAATAGATTCATTCTTCACTTAGGTTATTGGGCTGATAACCCAGATAAGATCTCATGGTGAAATCCTTGAAGAAAGAAGGATCGTAGAGAAGATCTTGAGAAGTTTACCCTCAAGGTTTGAAGCTGTTGTAGTAGCAATAGAAGAAACAAAGCTCTCACAGTTCACGGTAGATGAACTGAGTGCTTGTCTTATGTCTCATGAACACAGACTGAGTAGAGGAACAGACTCCTCTTTTGAGCAAGCATTCAAGACTCAGATGTCTTTCAGCCAAAGAAAAGGTTGAGGCAGAGCAAATAACAGAGGTCGTGGAAGAAGCCAAAACAGAGGCAGATATTATCCTGCAAACACAAGCGGAAGGAGCTGCAATCAGAACCAAGATGAAAGTTCAAGCAAACAGCAAGCTCATGGACAAAGGTATGACAAATCCCAAGTCCAATGTCATTATTGTAAGAAATATGGGCACTATGCCAATGAATGTAGGAAAAAACAAAATGACATGAATAGTAGGCAGAATGTTAATTTTGCAAATGAAGAAAATAAGAATCCAAAGAATGTGCTGTTAACATGTAACATAGCACAAGACAAACAAGAAGATGTTTGGTTCTTAGACTCAGGTTGTAGTAATCACATGACTGGAAATATTGCAATGTTTGCCAATCTGGATGAAGATGTGAAATCTGAGGTAACAACAGGAACTGATAGTAAGATAGTTGTCAAGGGTAAAGGCAGCGTCAGTATCCGAGAAAGAAATGGAGAACAGATGATTATGCTAGATGTATACTATGTACCTGGCCTGAAATGTAATCTTTTGAGCATTAGGCAGCTCATTGATAAAGGTTACAACGTATTCTTCAAAGATGATATGTGTATAATCAGAGACATACCTCCAAGTAAGAAGATCATTGCACAGGTGCAGATGACCAGCAATAGAATGTTTCCTCTCAAACT
>APFE030514617.1:0-18553 GCA_000404065.3 Pinus taeda
GCTACAAGCAAAAAGAGAAAAATAACGATGGACATTGCTAAATCATCCACAAAAGAAAGAAAAAGCAGAAATGAACCCACTACCCAAGATGTATTTCCCTGAATAAGGATAATAGAGATAAGAACACATGTAGTTTCATGAATAGAAATAATTATTATAAATACTTTTGCAATGAATAGAGGTAATCGTTATATATACCATTAATGAACAGACGGTGTTCACAGAAATGGAATCTGACGGCCTCCTTTTCTGAAATCCCATCACGTCTCCTCGATCACCACTTGAACGACCACGTCCTCTCGCTGGAAGCCACGAGGTTCTGGATTCTCCGTGTGCATGCTAAGTGGTTAAGCAGCAACTCTCACTACGAGCTCTCTCCACGGATGGAAAACATCCTATAACTTTTTCAATTTCACTATTTTCCATAATACATCATAGCCGTTTTATCCACCTGTAATCGATAGCCTCGGATACCCTCCACGATCTTTTATTCCAATAAATGTGTGTTTTAAATACTTTCTCCTGACTTGGCTGATGTCCGTTTTCAAGATTTGAGTGCCGTTGTTCTCTGATGTGGCACGGTCACTGATTTCAAATTTGTTAAAGTCGGTTAACATGTATTTCATGTTAACGTTTAAATTAGAAATTTTAGCTTTTATATATAGTAAAAAGTCATTAATCAAAATAAAAATAGAAATTTTCCAATTACAAATATGGTAAAATATATTAACAATTGTTTTAAAACTATCAAATTTGTTAATCATTTTTTTCATATTAGCAACTTAACTATACATTTGATATTAACAATTTTAGAGATTGTTTATAAAAATTAGCAATGCAACTCAATATGGAACACTTTACTATTTAGCTTTTATATTAAATATATTAATTGTTTGCGTCAATAATATAGATATTTTTTATGCTTTAATATTGAATAGAGGACTATATATATAGTTATTTAATATAATAATCACAAAATTTTTACTAGGTAATCAAAGTTGGAATGTTCAATGCAATTATTTCAATAAAATCCTCTAAAAACTTCTTAGGTTGAGTGAGCAAATATTATTAGTAATTTCTCAATTCATTTTCAATGTTAACATCTCACTATAGCTTCAAGCCCTAACTATCTTTTAGGGTTGAGAATAAGTTACCATGTTGATGTTAAACCATGGATAACTTGAAGAATTGTGTGTCCTTCTCTCTTTCATCTACCCACCAAAATTTTAATTATTGTTGTCATAAGACTTCCTCTTATTTGTTACACTCCCCCAACTATATTTGATGTTGGATTTTGTGGCTAATAAGTTTCATTGTTCTACCTTTGAGGATGATATTATACAAAACATGCTCCATTTTTCTCAATTAAATCCTTCTACGAATTCAAAAATATATAAGGAAATTCATCTAGTCTAGAGCTTACGTGATGAAGGACCCCTCTTCTATTGTCCTAGGTGTGAGTTTCATTGGATGTTTCCATTTCAACTGTAATTAGGCTTCAATTACTGACTTTGAAAAACCACAAATCTACATCTGGTCATCTCATACCCATGACCTGAATAGAAAGTGGAATCCACCCATGGTATCCATCCATGGTATCCACCCGTGTTATTGTAACTCAAGAAGCCAATGAGAATACTAGAAATAAAAAACCTCACCTGGTAAAATGACATATGGTTCCTTCACATTGTAGGTTAAATGCTTTATCCATATAAGAAAGAGTTATATTTTTTCATATATTGTTAGGTATTGAGTGTGTGTATTTTTTGTTCAAGGTTTTTCTAACAATAGTTGCATCGCATATTTATATTCTTTCTCTCCTACTCTCTCTCTCATTATTTATTGTTCCTAGATCATAGCCCCTATGATCTCGATAAGTGGTATGAGAGCCAAAATGGTTTAACAAATGTATGTCTAGCCCATTGATTTGAGATTCTAGTTATTATTTAGATGGAAGATTAAATTTTCTCCTTGGTGAGGGTTATGCCTTTTATTTCCTCAAATCATTCACCATATTGATTTCATGAAATCACTAGCAAGGTCCAAAGGGATCGTGACCAGCGAATCCGTCGAGAAATCATCAGTAAGGGGAAAAGGATCAAACCCTATGGTTGTGGTAGCCACTAAAAGGGTTGTAGGAAGCTCCAAGATGGAGTAACATAATGATGACATGCCTCAAACCAAATATATGGTGGAGGAATTATAGATTGGAAATGATGTTAGTCTTTATGTGCCCTTCGATAATGGAATGAATGGGTTGCATAAGTTTTTTTCTGAGAACAAAACACTAGTCCAAGTTTGAGTCTGGTGGAGGCATGGCCTCATGGCCAAGCTACAAGCCTACATCTTTCTCAATGATGGTTCTCCCAAGATGCAATGGTACATGCTCAAAGAACTCAATAATCCTCATTATGTTGTTTCCTTTATTGATTCCACCCTAGAATACTACCCCACCTTCCAAGATTCAAGAGATTATAGCCATGCATAAATTAAGGATGAATATGTGGCATATGCCTGGGAGGATAAGATGCACAAATAATATGGGAGTGTCTTGTATTTTCTCATCAGTCCCCACACCCCAGATTGTAAGGTTGAACATTATAATAATGTGGACAGTACCATGGACAAAGCCTACACTTGGCTCACTACCTTTCAAGCCTCTAGAGTGTTCATGGTTCTCCTCAACATTCAAACTGAACCTTTGCTTACCAAGATACCTGGAAAAAGGGCGACCACTATGCTAAGCATAGAGTCCCTCTCTAACCTCTCAAGAATATAAAATCCAAGGCTTTATAGCTTTTAAGGTTACAATGACATGAATATGAGTGATGACATAGTTGCCACGAATGTCATAGGAAATGGTGTGAATGAATTCATCCTATTTCATCTCATACCATCCATGATTTTAGCCACCAGTCACATGTTTCAAGAGGTTCAAAATTTTTCATAGAAATGCATGTTCACAAAAGAAAAAATGATGGCCATAATACATGGTGTGTGCTCCATAATAGGGGTGAGAAAAGGTATGGATGTAATGTGGTAGGATTCCAAAACATGAACCAAGCCTTTGGTTCGTGTATATATTCTCCCAATGATGCATTTCCCACTACCTATGCATGAGATCCTAGAGTGAAGTGCTTCTTATTTCTTCAGACTATAGCTCGTACATGTTGAATATTTCAGATCAACTTTCAAGTCACATCCAAAATGAGTGGAAGGTTTTGGATCTTCGCACACAACACTAAGATTTCGATTGGAATGTTTTCGATGTTTCCAAATCCCTCACCTATGTAATATTTCTTAGGTTTTCCATTGCGAAATCCTTTTCCAATGGAATACTTATGATATTGGCCCTTCTCAATGGAAGACCTTTTTTCATAGCCCATTCCAATGGAAGATTATCATTCTGGATCCCCTCCAACAAAAGAATTTTGTCACTGGCACTAGTTGGGTGAAACGTTTTGACGTCATATACAACAAGACAAAGACATTTGACACTATAACTTTCTAGGGGAAACTTCCATCATAGATCCATGTCAATGGATATTTTCCCATCTAGGGCTTGTCCATACACTATTTGTATCAGAGTTGGCCCACAACTATCATGGGGTACCAATATCTCTGGACCTTCATTTATCACAATTGTGGGTCACCTACAAAACCATTTTTATGGATCAAATACAAAACACCCTTGCCATTGATGTTCATTTTCTATTCCAAACACTATCAATATCAAAGTTGGCCCATAGGCATTATAGAATACTATATCCTTTGACCTTTTCTCACCATGATTATGGGTCAACCACACAAAGCCCTTCTATTCATAGGCTCATATTCAAAAAAATCTTCTCATGAGGGAACTTGACATGATGAGTACCATTTCTTCCTAACGGAAGAATCTTGATCCGAATGGAAAGTAGTATCCACACATGGTATGTACCCATGGTATTCTAACTCAAGAAGACACCTAGAATACCATAAATGATGGGCCTCACCTTGTGAAAGGACAAGTGTTTCCTCCAAAATGTAGGATAAATGATTTATGCATTTTATAAAGAATTATTTTCTTTTCATATATTGTTAGGTATTCACTGTGTGTATTTTCTATTTAAGGTTTTTATAAGAATTGTTTCAGAACATATTTGTATGCTCTCTCTCCTCCTCTCTGTCAACATTTATGGTTCTTAAATCTTACACCCCAAGAAATGTATCAATCTCCCCTATTTTCATCCATGGATTCAACCATAAATATTTTCCCACATATGTGTAACCATGTCCTATAATATAAGGGATGGGTTGAATATTGTGAAAAAAGAAAAACATATATTCCTAGTTAGGTTAGGTCCATAAATATTGGAAATAAAGCCCATTTATGTCAACATATTAGTTGATACTTTATTATGAAAATTCTTTGAGTGGAAAAGATGCTTGAAAGCATAATATCATGGGGGATGTATAATAAAGTAATTCCCCTTGATGTCTCGTGTACATCTAATTTCATTGAGTTATAGTTTCTTGAATAAGTAGTATCAATTTTGGAGAGCATATCAGTTGAGGACTCTCTTACCTATAGAATAACCATAGTTGGCTTTTCTTCAGAATTTTATTTTTAATATATATTTGTTTCTTTCATTCATTCATTTGATAATTTATGATAATATATTCTTTGGGTATTTGAGGGGGTGGGGTGGAACATGTTCATCATCAATGCCATTATTATTAAATTCACTAACATTTCTCTCAACTCGTGTAGAAGTTTCTTAGTTCTTCTTTCTTTGTCGTTTTATTCTATTTTCCTATTTTTATCATTATTTTAGGGTTTTACTGTTAACTGCTAAATAAATAGACGAGTGATGCTTACATTGCATTTTTTATTCTTGAAATTATCCTTTTTTTATCAATACTTTTGTCAAAAATTGAATTTATTGATTCAATATTGAGTTAGTCTCCTTTCCATCCCATTCCACTACTAAATACTGGAAATCAAGCTTGCTAAGCTCCATATCTTCTCCCTTCTCTATGTTTATTAGGTCTCTAATGTCTTAATCCATTTGTGTCTTTGTTGTCTCCACTATTATTGTTTCTTCACTTCATTGATTATATCATTCTTTCCCATGTTTCTTATAACTGGTGGGATTACTCCTTAGTATTATTGGTAACCTTGTTTAAGGTTTCCACCATGTTCTTGGATAACATTTCATATCAATTACATGATATTTTCTAATGAAATCAACATCCAATGAAGGTTTTCTATCTGATTTTTTCTTTCTTACCACATTTTCAAAACTCCTAGGTTCTTTCTCCATTTAAGGTTTAGGGATAGAGGAAAATTTATTAAGAGGAAAACCCCTAAATAGGTTACCTTTCTAGTGATATTTTTGTTGATGTCACTTGTTGTGATGGCAGTCCTACTAGCAATAGCCATTCGAATGAGCCTGAATTAATAACATGTATTGATACCAAAAATACTTGCTCATTTTCCCATGTCTTGAAATGTGTACTAGTTGTTTCGAAAATACAAGGATGCAGGTTTGGAGAATAGTTTCGTCTAAGGAATACATACTCTTAACTATGAATTTTCTTTCTAGTCTCCTAGGATAAACTCTTAGTTGTTCAATATTGTATAAAAAAAATTAAAAAATAAGAAAATATATCTAAAATTACTACAACAAAAAAAACAGCAAGGCGAAACAAGAAGAAAAAAACAATGCAAATTATTTCTATACTTAAAACCATACAAAGTAAAGTATGCATGTTATTTTTAGAAGAAAACTCTACACTAAACACACAAATCCAATAACCAAAATATGATAAATTATCTCACTCCCAATATGATTAACAAAAACAGGTAAACACAAGAGTAACTCACTATAAAATGTATTTCCAAATATTTAAAACCTTTAGTACTAAAGTATGTTTAAAATATTTAAAATGTATTTAAATTATCAATGTTAAAAAAAATAGTACATTTTGAATAGAAATTTACATACTAGCACAATTATATAAATTAAATGGCTAGTAAATGTTAATAATTATCAATCCACAATAAAGATCAAAACATTTACTTCATCATACATCTCACGTTGCTAACATTTCAAATTTTATGAAATTAACATTATTATTATTATTATCATTATTATTATAACCTAAACATATATTCATTTCAAAAAGCATGGAAGAAGATTTTTATCCATGAAGATTTAGATCCACTTTATTATGGAGTTCCTTAATCTATAAATAGGGTATGTTACAATACCATACCATGGGCCAGAGCCATGGCTTTTCAATAATGGTAAAACTAACAAAGGTTTCTTGCATAGAAAAAGGAGAATGATGGAATAGGAGGGAGTCAAAGTCTTTTTACAGCGATAGGTGTAATTGTCATGGAATTGGATGGAACGCACATGATTAGACAGTGGTATACATCAAATCATTGTCTTCCTTTTGAATCCCCACCTTTCAACAATGAATTCATCTGATTTCGAACTATTATCCAACAACTCCTTCCACAGATGTGTTCTTAAGCCAAAGTGCCAACTATTCCAGCAAGAGGAAGAAGGAAATGCTAACTATTTCAACCATTGTATGGTTGTCCCGAAGTGCAATTACATGGTCAAGCTTGACCAAGGAGTTGAGAAAATCCACGCCCAAAAGTATAATGGAGTTGGATTTGGTCCACACCAAGAGACTTCACCATCCATTCTCCAAATGGAACTGATTTATCTTCTGCATCTGCTACCTATCAACACTCACCAACGATACTTTAGGTCGATGTGCTAGTTATAATTGCAATCAAAATATAATAAATATAGCATATCCTAAACATTCCTTCACACTAATTCTTGTGTTGATGTACATTTAGTGTTTATTAAGGGATCGTAAAAAGCTTGAGCGAAATCGTGATCAAAATTTTGAAGCATAGGTATGGAAGAATGCATGTGACTTTTTTGTATTTACTTCTTCACGAATTCATTCCATCACAGTGTTGAGAGATATTTGAAATGCAATCATCGCATCCAGTCATCGCATCGAGTGTCATGTTTACTGTTTTTCGTTTATGGAAATAACAATATTGTAGATGTAATTCTTTTCATGTTTTCTATTTGTATGTTTTGGTTGGATATTTACATTAACTCTTTCGAAATAGTGTATGAAAGCAATTATTTTATCATTATCTAAAACTTGGTTCAAAAATAATCTATATTTAAAGACCATATTAGGAATTGTGGGTGTAACAAATTTTATTGAAGTAGATAATGTCACATCATTTTGAGTATCATTCACTTTGGGCATTGTCTTGCTTTCTAGAATATGTTAAAACCACTCGAGAATATTTTCCTTTACTTCAACTGGTTTATAAAGTAGGATAATAACATATTTTTATCAGTGCAATAAGTTTACAAAATTTATATAATTATGAAAGAAATGTCCATTACAATGAATATCGTTATTTATGCATCCCAATTAAATACACCGAGACTGTCTAAGCAATTGTAATAACATTTTCAAATAAAGTAAACAAAACAAATACATTCAACAGTTCCCTTCACAACATCTGTTTCCGAAATTACTTTATTATACATCCACCAAGAGATTATGCTTTCAAACACCTTTTCCACTAATATGTTTGACATAAATGGGCTTCATTTCCATTGTTTATGGACCCAATCTAACTAGGAATATATGCTTTTCCTTTTTCACAATATTCAACCCATCCCTTACATTATAGGACATGGTTACCCATTTGTGGAACAACATTTATGGTTGAATCCTTGGATGAAAATAGGGGAGGTTGATATAGATCTCGGCATCTAAGATTTAGAAACCATAAATGCTTACAGAGAGTAGGAGAGAGAGAATACAAATATGCTCTGAAACAATTCTTATAAAAACTTTAAATAGAAAATGCACACAGTGAATACATAACAATATATGAAAATAAAATAATTCTTTATTAAATGGAGAAATCATTTATCCTACATTTTGAAGGACACGTTTTTCCTTTTACAAGGTGACACCCATTATTTATGGTATTCTAGGTGCCTTCTTGAGTTACAATACCATGGGTAAATACCATGTGTGGATACTACTTTCCATTAGGATCAAGATTTTTCCCTTAGGAAGAAATGGTTCCCATTGTGTCAAGTTCCCTTGTGAGAAGCTTTTGTTTAATATGAGCCAATGAATATAAGGGTTTTGCGTGGTTGACCCATAATCATGGTGAGCAGAGGTCAAAGGATATAGTATCCTATAATGCTTATGGGCTAACTTTGATATTGATAGTGTCTAGCCTAGAAAATGAACATCAATGGAAAGGGTGTTTTGTAGTTGATCCATAAACATGGGTTTGTAGGTGACCCACAACTATGATAAATGAACGTCAAGAGATATTGATACCCCATGACACTTGTGGGCCAAATCTAATACAAATAGTGTATGGATAGGCCCTAGATGGTAAAATCTCCATTGACATGGGTCTATGATGGAAGTTTACCCTAGAAGTTTATAATTTCAAATGTCTTCATCTTGTTGTGTATGATGTCAAAAGTTTTCACCCAACTAGTGCCAGTGACAAAATCCTTTTATTGGAGGGGGTCAAGAATGATAATCTTCCATTAGAATGGGCTACAAAAAAAAATATTCCATTGATAAGGGCCAATATCATAAGTATTCGACTGGAAAAGGATTTTCCAATGGAAAACCTTTGAAATCTTACATAGGTGAGGGGTTTCGAAACATCAAAAATATTCCAATGGAATTCTTAGTGTTGTGCGTAGAGATCTGAAATATTCCACTCATTTTGGATGTGATTTGAAAGTTGACCTAAAATATTCAACATGTATTAGCTACAGTATGAAGAAATAAGAGGCTCTTCACTCTAGGATCTCATGCATAGGTAGTGGGCAACACATCATTGGGAGAATATATATATGAAACAAAGGCTTGGATCATTTTTTGGAACCCTACCACATGACATCCATACCTTTCATTACCCCTATTATGGAGCGAAAACTCACCATGCACTATAGCCATCATTTTTTGTTTTTGAACATGTATTTCTATGAAAAAAATTTAACTTCTTGAAACATGTGGGTGGTGGCTAAAATCTTGGATGGTATGAGATGAAATATAATGAATCCATTCACACCATTTCCTATGATATTCATGGAAACTATGACATCACTCATGTTGATGTAATTGTAACCTTAAAATCTATAAATCCTTGGATTTTATATTCTTGAGAGGTCAAAGAGGGACCCTGTGCTTAGCATAGTTGTCACCCTTTTGCCAGGTATCTTGGCAAGAAAAGAGTCAGTTTGAATGTTGGGGAGAACCATGAGCAATCTAGAGGCTTGATAGGCAGTGAGCCAAGCATAGGCCCTATCCATGGTATCCTCCACATCATTATAATGTTCAACATTTTAGTCTGGGGTGTGGGGAATGATGATAAAATAGAAGACAATCCTAGATTATTTTTGCATCTTCTCCTCCGAAGCATAGGCCACGTATTCATCCTTAATTTATGCATGGTTATAATCTCTCGATTCTTGGTTGGTGAGGTAGTATTTCACGGTGGAATCAATAAAGGAAACAACATAATGAGGTTTATTGAGGTCTTTGAGCATGTACCATTGCTTCTTGGGAGAACCATCATTAGGAAATATGTAGGCTTGTAGCTTGGCCATGAGGCCATGGCTCCAGCAGACTAGAACCTAGACTAGTGTTTTGTTCTTACAAAGAAACTTATGCAATCCATTCTTTCCATTATTGAAGGGCACATAAATATTAACATCATTTCCAATCTAGAATTCCTCCACCACATCTCTTGTTTGGGGCATCTCATCATTATGTTACTCCATCTTCGAGCTTCCTACAACCCTTTTAATGACGACCACAACCATAGGGTTTGATCCTTTTCCCCTTACTGATGATTTCTTGAGGGATTCACTGGTCACGATCCCTTTGGACTTTGCTAGTTATTTCACGAAATCCATATGGTGAATGATTTGAGGAAATAAAAGGCCTAACCCTCGCCAAGGAGAAAATGTAATCTTCCATCTAAATAATAGCTAGAATCTCATAACAATGGCTTAGACATACATTTATTATATCAACTTGGCTCTCATACCACATATCTAGATCATAGGGGCTATGATCTAGGAACAATCAATAATGAAAGAGAGTAGGAGAGAAAGAATATAAATATGCCATGCAACTATTCATAGAAAAACCTTGAACAAAAAATACACACACTGAATACCTAACAATATATGAAAAGAATATAATTCTTTATTATATGGATAAATCATTTACCCTACAATCTGAAGGAACCATCTGTCATTTTACTAAGTGAGGCTTTTTATTTATAGTATTCTCATTGGATTCTTGAGTTACAATAGCACAGGTTGATACTGTGGATGGATACCATGGGTGGATTCCACTTTCTATTCAAATCATAGGTATGAGATGACCACATGTAGATTTGTGGTTTTTTGAAGTCAGTAATTGAAGCCAAATTTTAGTTGAATTAGAAACATCCAATGAAACTCACACCCAAGACAATAGAAGAGGGGTCCTTCATCACGTAAGCTCTAAATTAGATGAATTTCCTTTTCAGAATATTTAATAATCATAGGGCTAATAAGTTTCTTGGAAGCATGGGCTTGAATCATTGACCAATAAGTTTGAAACTAGATTAGACATGAATCCCAAAAATGATCGATTTAATTTTGAAGCGTTTTATCTAAAAAATCCATATGTTTAGCAAAATTTAGCTAAATAGTGGAAAGAAGCTCCAATGATAAAATGTACCACAACATATAACTTCTAGCAAAATTTAAATCACGCCAGTTATCTGTGACAATGCAATAAAGATGAATTCAAATATATTTTTGAATTGTAGAAGGATTTGATTAAGCAAAATGGAGCATGTTTACTGTAATATCATCCTCAAAGGTAGAACAAGGGAACTTATTTCCAATGTCTTCTTCTTGATATTCATAAATGGGTCACCCTCAACATTCATTCCACCTTGTGGAGTCATACAACGGGGCCCATCATCCCACACCTTTTTTTCTAATTGAAGAAGTACTCAGTTGAAGTATTAAGGGTATGGCACCCTAAAAAAAGACTAGGGGTATGAAACTTCATGGGTATGATAGAATTGCATCTGATCAACAATTTGTAGATGAACTCTTCTTGTGTTGGCACCAATTGTAGGAAAATCTCTTGCCTTCAAATAGGTCCTTGAATACTTTATGGTAGCCTTTGGCACAAGTATAAACCATGGTAAGTTGCAAATATTCCTCTTCAATTCTTTTATTATTATTCAATTACATCTGGAAAAATCTCGGATATCATAGAATTTCCCTTCAGTCTAAATACGTGGTTTCTCTACATGTTAAGAATTCCCTTTGGTATGCCTCATGGAAATATCTTCATCTTTACCTAGTTTTTTTTTACATAATCACTGTTATCATCGTAAAATGATTGTATGATAAATTAGCGATGTTATAGTTGAGATAACCGGTAATATTTTTGCATTTAAAGCATTGAGAATGTATTAGTTGAAGTAAGCATGAAAAACTATATTAGAGAAATCTTTTGATTATTGCATAAAAATATCTACATTTTGATTAACCATACATTGTTAATTTTTGAAAACCAACCTGCAAAATTGTTAATCTCAAATGTATAGCTAAATTATTAATATAAAAAAAATGATCACAAGTTTGACTATTTTAAAAATTAAATCTATTTTAATTAATTTTACCATATTTGTAATTGGAAAATAATTTCTATTTTTATTTTGATTAATGACTTCTTACTATATATAAAACTAAAGTTTCTAATTTGGATGTTAACGTGAAAAAAATGTTAACCTACTTTAACAAATTTGAAATCAGTGGCAGGTGCATAAAACGGTTATCATGTGAATTGAAAAAGGCATAGCCGTTGTTGACACTAGAAATAAGTAAATAAGGATTGAACTTACGATCGAGAGAGCTGGCAGAAAAGCTGGCTGGTGCACATCTGCGTGGGAGTTACTGCTTAACCACTTGGCATCGAGAGGGAGAATGATGACCCATACATACCGTGGGTGCCACTGAATGTGAGGGGACTACATAGAATCCTCGCCATCCTCTAAACGCTCAAGGCATTTCGAAGGGATCCATTGAAATTTCTGTAAATTGTAGGATGCAGAGCAGGATGACATGGAGTGGGAGAATGGTGGTTCATTTTGTCGAGGTGATCGAGCATGGGATGGGAGTTCCAGAGTTATGGGTGCAGAGCCTAATCAGGTGGTCCCCATCATAAATTATGGTATGTCGTCGATAATCTGCAAAACGAAGCGAATTGGCATAGTGCAGGAATCCTCAACCCTTAGACCAGTAGAAGGTGCATGCTAGGGAAATTTGACCCTCCAATATTCTAACCCTCGTTTGAAGAACCAGCGAGAGAACACGTGATGGAATTTCAAAAAAGGAGGTCGTCATGTTCCATTTCTGTAAACACCCTCAGTTCATTAATGGTGTATATAACGATTACCTCTATTCATTCTAAATATATATAACGATTACCTCTATTACTGAAAGTACGTGTTCTTATGTTCTTCAGTTTTGTTTACTGGTGATACCTTTCGCGTGTAGCAGAGCAGAATGTTGGTACAAAGCAAGACATAAACTGAGTGTAGCTACAGGGCAGAGCATCTTGGGTAGTGGGTTGATTTAGCATTGCACCTCGTTGATTTTTCTTTTTTCATTTCTGCTTTTTCTTTCTTTTGTGATGCTTTAGCAATGTCCATTGTCTTTTTGCTTGTAGTTTTTTCGTCGGTTTTGGGTTTTATTTTTTGGGGATTTTGCTTTTGACTGTTTAGATAATGGTAATTTTTGTTTTTAACTGTTTTGTTTTGGGTCTTTGTTTTTAACTGTTTAGATTTGCTTCTCCATGCAAGATGAGACGATATGTTGGCTTGCTTGATGTACTTCCCATATGTTGTGCAGTGGTTAAAAGAGGTATGTGCTATTTTTTGGAGTTTTTGTTGATTTTTTGGGTGCGTGTTAAAAGAGGTATGCACTATTTCTTTATCGTGGAGTTGCAAGAAAATGAGGACCGAAATCGGGACTACCGCCGAAGAAAGGAAAAAAAGAGGACGCCGGAACCAACGAATTTCAAATCGGAACTACCGCCAGAATCGTGTTGTTGGGGAGGAAGGATTGTTCAACTTGTCGAACCAATGAATTTCCAAATCTGAAGCAAATTCCCTTTCCTGCATCGCGTAGTTCAACATTTTCTAAGCATGGGGTGTTGATAGCATCGACCGTGGTGGTTCTGTCCGTTGGTTTGTACAACAATTATAAATCAAGGTCACGCCATCCCATTTAAAGCCTTCGTTATTGTTACGTTATTGAGTTTCTTTTGTTTGTTTTAAATATTGCGAAGGAGCTCCAAAGGAGACGTTCGACTATGTCATTAACATTTAACTTTGGAAGGTAAATATTGCAGGTTACTTTATATCTACGTATGTTTTATACATGCCTCTACTTTAGTTGCTAAAAAATTATGTTGTATTTTGTAAGACAAAAAGATTACAATAAATAAATGAAATAAATAGTTAATAAATAGAGTAAAACTATTTATTGATTATTTTTAATATAATTATTTTTTTTCTCTCATAATTAATTTATTTGTTTGTTCAATGTAATGTGATTTAATTTAGTTTTAAATAATATTTATTATTACATATTTAAATGATATTTTGCTTTTTAGGAGAAACAATATTGTAAGATATTTTATTGTATTCTTTTCAATATAAAATATATGTATTTTGGGATTTTAAAATTTAAAGGGAAAAAGGTAGAGAGAGTGGAGGTATAGGAAAAGAGACGGAGGGACGAAAAGATGAATAGAGGTAGAGAGACAGGGAAAGGAAATGGTGAAGTAGAGAGCGGGGGAAGGAGAGAGTGGGAGAGAGGGGGAGGGTGAGGGAGTGGTAAAGAAGAAAGTGGAGGGAGGGAAGAGAGAGGGATACAGGGAGGAAGAGTGGGAGTGGGAGTGAAGGTAGGAGAGAGAGGTAGGGAGGGAGGGAGAGGAGGGGAGGACGAGGGAGAGAGGGGGACGGGAAAAGGAGGAGATGGGAGAGGGAGGGAGAGACATGGGAGAGAGGGAGAGAGAGGGATGGGAAGGGAAGGATGGGGGAGCGAGAGGGAGTGGGAGAGAAAGGGGGGACAGGGGAGAGAGGGGTGATAGGGGAGGAGAGAGAGAGGTGTGGGGACGGGGGAGAGAGGGGGAGGAGAGTGGGGAGAGAGAGAGAGAGAGAGAAAGAGAGAGAGAGAAGGTGGGGGAGAAGGTGTGGGAGAGAGAAGGGGGGAGAGGGGAGGGCAATGAATTTGAATAGATATTCATGTTATCATTGATAACTATTTAGTAGATTGATGACAAGTTTATCTTTGGTTTGATCATGATTGTATTATGAGAACTATTTCTTTAATGCAATTACACCACTTATTTTGAATTCATTTCATTTGAATTTAAAGGTATGTGTAGCAAGATAACTACTTATCGATAGTTTAATGTATATATTTGTTCAAATTAGTAGCAACTATTAGAGCTATTTCCTTGGCTTATTATCTTGATTTTTATTCTAAATTCAAGTTGGTCGAAAGTTCAATATTTTTTCTCTAGATTGAGAGGAGGACTAATCCTTCATTTAATCGAGTTAGATTTAATCTATCCTTTTGAATGCTTTCATAATAGATTATATTGCGCTTTCATTTAGATTTAGTTCTCATCTTTTAGAAGTTTCCTTATGTAGGAGAAACTACATTGGTGGATTAGTTGAGCCCTTATGTCAGCTTAAGAACTGCTTCATTGCAAGAATATTACAAGAGGGTAAGTTTGATTGAATTTTCTTGTTGATAAGTTATTAGAAACACCAAGAAAAGGGAGAGAGAGGGTAATTTGACTCATTTGAACTAGTCAGAATCACCATTTCAAAAGGATAAAGGCTTTGTTGGGACCATGACTGGGTGATCTCCCGATTGTTGATTTCAGTCATTTTTTTCCATCAAAAGGCTTGAAGGCTAGGATTAAAAAAAACCTAACTCATGCAAGGAAGGGAAGAAAAGAAACATGTTGATAATGAGGATGATGAGTTCGCAGATGGATTTCAATGATTCCTGCAAGGAGGAAAATATCAAGAGGGAGTTGACAATTCTTGGAAAAGGTAAGTACTTGTATATTTATTCCTTGATTATTACTGTTTTACAATTAGTTAGACTCTTACCTTTTTTTATTTTGTTGGGTTATAATCTTTCTTCCAGGGCCTCCTAGTGAGGATCAAAGCTATATCATGAAGGTTGACAAGGCTCTAGCAACAAATGGAAGCACTCGAAGAACGAGGCAAAATTTATGACAAGAGGGTTCTTCCAGGATCAATAATTTCTGTTCAAGAGAGAAATTGTACTAATCATACCTGATGACCAGAAGAGCTCCTAGATCAGAGGGAGCATGTAGGCCAGCAAATTTAAGGAATTCTATGATGGAGGAAATTTTGTCGAAGACATGTCATTGGTGACTTCCAAGTGAATCTCAAGATGAAGTATGTGGAAGATGGAAGCAAAGAGAAGTACAAATAAATATTCATGAGGATTATCCGAGAAAGAGGGAGAGGACTATGTAGAGACTCCCGTTTCCAGGTACACTTATGTTACAACTATTATTTTTCGTGCTTCTATTATTTTTTCAAAACTACATCAAGTGGATGTGGAGAACTCTTTCCTCAATGGAGTATTTGAGGAAGAAGAAGTGCACATAGAGCTACGTCAGGGATTTGAGGTACATGAGAGGGAATATCATGTTTACAAAGTAAATAAGGTTTTGTACAGACCCCAAACACAATATTTTTGGTTATATGGATATCAAATCTCCTGGTAGACCTCTTTACCATACGACTTGTCTCTGACGGGAGTGAAAGGACTCACATGAGAGAGGGAGTAGCAGTGGTAAGAGGATTTTCCTTCATGACCTGGGTTTGACCTGGGTTTGATTACTAGTTAGTTCTAATTTATTTTGACTTGAAAGATCATATTAGTATCCCTTCTTGAATTGAACAATTTTTCTAAGAAAAGGTGGCTAGTTTTTCCCTAGTTAGGGTTTTCCCAAGGTAAAAATTTGTGTCTTTTTTGTTTGGTTGTCTCTTCATGATCCTACTCTCATTATTTTTTTATTGTTGATATTTCCTATGTATAATTTCTTAGTGATCAATGTGATATAAGATGATCTACTTAATGAATCACTGGAAAGCCATTACTATTATAGGAATCATGAAAATTCAACAAAGTGGAGCACAAAATCCAGCTATTTTTAGACTGTCCAATGCCAAACATTGGGTTGTACAAGTGGAACTTTATAGAGACATACAAGGTGAAGAACAGTTGTAACAACTGTTGGAACATTGTGTTTCTCGACCAAGTACCTCACCATGTGGTTCACCCTTTACATTGTGCCTAAGAGGGATGCAACATGATGGATGTGCATTGGTTATAAGGTTTTATAAAAAAATATGCTCATGATAAAGTAACCCTTTCCTAAGAATCTAGGGCAGTTAGCATTAGATAGATTCTTCCATAGTTGATAACAATTTATGAAATTATTTTACTATTTATCTTATCTTGACCTTCTTCTTATTATGAGTGTATGTGTTTACTTCATCAAACTTCTACCAAAGCAAAGAAACAAGAACACAAGAAGTTGGCATTCTCGCAGGGCCAAAACCTCTCGCACATAATTCTTCTTATAGAGATTCTAATTGACGAACACCAACACCATTATACTTGACCCTCTATGCCACTCGAAGACCAAGAAACCAATCCTATTCCTATGTTACTATTGGGATCATCAACATAGATACTTCAGGATTTCTCTTTTATCGAAATCTTCAATGAGGTTTCCACACATATGACTGATGTTTGTCCTTAATTTCACCGAGATCATAATTTTCTTATAGTTACACCCTTAACTAAGATTATAGTCGTATGACTGTGTCTCTATTGAGATCATATTACTGCACCCTTGAGACAAAGTATCCTCAAATCAGGTTTATGCCAAGATGGTTTATGCCATTATGGTTTACTTCAACGAAATCTTCCAGTTCATTGAGATTGTGCCTTCAAGGAGGAGTCTCTATCATCATTTATGAGATCCTATGAGATATCTCAGACAAGTCCAAGATATTGTCTTCACCTAGCTTTCTGAGATTTTTTTTTCTTACTGTACCATCACAAGTCCTGAACACCTATGAAAACTTCATAGGTGTCTGAGATTTGTCCAATGTTTTTGTGGATACATCGGTTGGGTATATATAGAAGTTATGACTCCATTTGAGCTGACTTATCCATGTGAACTGACATGTCATCTTTTAATAATCTAATAATTTTTATTATGCAAACCAACATGATGTTCTTTTCATAGCTTTTCTTGCAGACTTCTTCTTTGAATGATGACGCTTGTCCTGGAGGGTTGCTAGACTCTTGGTTGACCCATTTTAATTACATAGATGCTCAAGTACAGATCTTCAATATAATTTTGACTATTTGACTTTCCAGCACTATTGAAGAAGTAAGAAATTCATTCATATTATTTATAAAAATAATAATGATTTTTCTTGACAAATGGAAAGATCAAATATACATTGAAAAAAACCAAAAGTAGTTACACTCTTTTTCACCACCTCTACTCCCCTCCCACTACTCTATCTCCTCTCCCACTCCCCCACCTCACCAATTCTGGCTCTCCCCCTCCCACCCTCTATCTATCCCTCTCTTCCTCCCTCTTCCCCCTCCCCATCTTTGTCTCTCACACTCTCCTCTCTCTCCCTCTCTCCCCCCCTTGTCTCTCTCCATCCCTCCCCCACTTCGTTCTTTACGACTCCTTCTCCTTCCCTCCCCCTACCCCTCCTCTCCCCTACCCTCCCCCCTCTCCAGCTACCCCCCTCTCCCCTACACTCCCCTTTCCTCCCCCCTCTCCCACCCCTTCTCTCTGCCACCCCTCCATCCTCCCTATCTCCCTCCCTCCCCTGCTCCCCCTCCCTCGTTCCCCCTCTCACTCCCCCAACCCTCCGACTCTCACTCCCCCCCTTCCTCCTCTCTCATTCCCCGACTCTCTCTCTCTCTCCCTTCCCCCCTCTCCCCCTCTATCCCCCTCCCTCACACTCCCTTTCTCAGTCTCCCCCCCTCTCTCTCGCTCTCACACTCCCTCCCCCACTCCCACTCCCACTCCGCCTCCCCTTCACTCCTCCCCCCCCCCCCTCTCTTCCCCACTCATCCCCTCTCTCCCTAGTGTCACCCCCATCTCTCTCTTTCCCCACCTCCCTTCTATCTTTATGTCACTCTCTCCCGATATATCTCTCTCCGCTCCCCTCTCTCCCCCCATCTCTCTCCCTCTGTACCCTTCTCTCTCTCTCCCTCTTAGTCTCCCCTCCTATCCCTCGCTCCCATGCTCCCACTCCACCTCCCCCTCTCTCTTCCCCCACCTCTTCCCCACTCCTCACCAA
>APFE030514618.1:0-13899 GCA_000404065.3 Pinus taeda
TATATGGAAACACATATGACAATTGCTTAAAAAAACTTGAGAAAGTTTTAAAACGATGCATAGAGACAAATTTGTCCCTGAGTAATGAAAAATGCTACATGATGTTAACAGAAGGGATAGTTTTGGGACACCATATCTCCTCACCAGGAATTAACATGGATCCGGCTAAAATACAAGTCATTGTAAATTTAATGCCGCCTACAACTCAAAAGGAGGTAAGAAGTTTCTTGGGTTATGCAGGTTACTATAGGCGATTTATAGAAAACTTTAGCAAAATAGCACATCCTCTATTTAAGTTACTAGCAAAGGATGTTGAATTCCAATGGACAAATCATTGTCAAAATGAATTTTAGAGATTGAAGGAAAAACTATCAATTGCACCCATTCTTCGAGGACCAAACTAGTCTTTGTCATTTCATATTTCAACTAATGCATCTGACACTGCTATAAGTATCTCTTGGACAGGAGGAAAACATGTTTAATTATGCTATATACTTTATAAGCAAAAACTTAACACCAGCAAAATTGAACTACATAGTCACAGAAAAATAAATGTTAGTTGTAGTACATGCAGTCAACAAATTCAAGCATTACGTAACAGGATACCAAGTATTCATTCATACATACCATTCAGCAATCAAATACTTAATGAACAAATCAATCACAAACAGAATAATAACAAGATGGTTATTATTAATGCAAGAATTTAACATTACAATTCAAGATCGACTAGGGAAAGACAATCAAGTGGCTGATTTTCTTTCAAGAATACATACACCTAGCGATCCAAATCCTGTTGCAGATAACTTTCTAGATGAACATTTGTTTGCAATAACTGTAAAAATACCATGGTTTGCAGACATAGCAAACTATCTATCCTCTGGGAAATTACCAACTCAGTTCACAAATAAACAAAAACAAAAGATCATTAGAGAAAGCTCAAGATATAGTTGGGTAAATGGTGATCTATTTTATACTAGTTATGATTTAATAATAAGAAAATGTGTTAGAGAAGATGAAATACTAGAAATCCAGAAAGCATATCATGATGAACCATGTAGTGGTCATTTTGCAGACAAGCAAACATCCTATAAGGTGCTACAATTGGGCTACTACTGGCCAGCAATCTTCAAAGACTCCAAAGCCTACATCAAGAGATGTGACAGTTGCCAAAGAATAGGGAGACCAATAATATCAGATGAGATGCCACTTAAACCGCAAGTGCTGATAGAACCATTTGAGCAATGAGCTCTAGATTTTGTGGGACCAATAAATCCAGCATCAAATGGAAAGAAGTACATCTTGGTATGTACAGATTATGTAACTAAACGGGTGGAAGCAAAAGCAGTCACAAAAGCAACAAAAAATACAGTGGTCACCTTCCTCTTTGAAGAAATATTTGCTAGATTTGGCATGCCTAGACAAATTATAACTGATTAAGGAACACAATTTACTTCAAAACTTGTTCAGGATCTTACAGAAAAGTATAAAATAAAGCACTGGAAATCAACACCGTATCATCCTCAGGCAAATGGACAAGTGGAAGCAACAAATAAAGTCCTAGAAAACATAATGACAAAAACAGTACAGCTGAATAGAAAGGACTGGTCAGAAAAGTTAAGAGATGCACTATGGGCATACAGAATAACATGGAAAAACACAATTGGGTTTAGTCCATACCAGTTAGTATATGGAAAAGAAGTCTTACTACCCATAGAATTTCAAATACACACATTTAAGTTGGCGGCAGAATTAGGACTAGAACTGTTTGAAGCACAACAACAACAGATAATGGAATTAAACCAATTGGATGAACAGAGACAACAAGCAATAGAACACACAACATTAGTGCAGCAACAAAGAATGAAATGGCACGACAGATTCATCAAGAAAAAAACATTCAAAAAAGGAGACTGGGCATTACTGTTTCACTCCAAATTCAAAGATTTCAAGGCCAAGTTCACAACACATTGGTTAAGGCCATATGAAATAGAAGAAATCTTTGACAATGGAGCTATTCAAATCAAAACATTTGATAAAGAATCTACATCATTTTTAGTAAATGGACATAGGCTTAAAGTTTACAATAAGCCTATCAATAAAGAAGAATTTATGAAACAACTGACACAAGAGACAGATCTGGAGGTAATGGAACGACATAGCCATATACCTTCCAGTACCCCAGAAGAATTAAAAAAAAGGAAAACATAAGAAAACATAAATAAAAAGTTTGCTACTGAAAACCAGGCAACTGGCACCAAGCAAACAGGAATTCATAGAGGAAAACAACTCATTTTGGCTTGTATGAATTCACAACTTCTTTTTCTACTCTTACAACAACTTTGTTTTGCAGAAAAACCTCCAAAGAAACATCACTTTAGGACAAGTCTTCACATCAGCAAGGGGGAAGGTTGCAAAATAAACTTAATTGTGCAGATGAATTAACGACGGAACTTGTATTGTTGGCAGTTGGGACCTAAAATATTTTTTAAATCAATGGCAGAAGGGACCTGAAATGTAGAAAAAACATGTATATATTGCATAAAAATGTACATGACAGAAGGGACCTGAGTTATTATGAATCAATTGCAAAGGGACCTGAACGACATCGACAATCAATGGACCAAAATCAATGAAGGATGCTAGAACAGAACGCAGAAATAAAGTCTATATTTCAATCTATCTAAGACATTGATCAGAGGACATCATCCAATACTGTGAACGACATAGCCATATACCTTCCAGTACCCCAGAAGAATTAAAAAAAAGGAAAACATAAGAAAACATAAATAAAAAGTTTGCTACTGAAAACCAGGCAACTGGCACCAAGCAAACAGGAATTCATAGAGGAAAACAACTCATTTTGGCTTGTATGAATTCACAACTTCTTTTTCTACTCTTACAACAACTTTGTTTTGCAGAAAAACCTCCAAAGAAACATCACTTTAGGACAAGTCTTCACATCAGCAAGGGGGAAGGTTGCAAAATAAACTTAATTGTGCAGATGAATTAACGACGGAACTTGTATTGTTGGCAGTTGGGACCTAAAATATTTTTTAAATCAATGGCAGAAGGGACCTGAAATGTAGAAAAAACATGTATATATTGCATAAAAATGTACATGACAGAAGGGACCTGAGTTATTATGAATCAATTGCAAAGGGACCTGAACGACATCGACAATCAATGGACCAAAATCAATGAAGGATGCTAGAACAGAACGCAGAAATAAAGTCTATATTTCAATCTATCTAAGACATTGATCAGAGGACATCATCCAATACTGTCAGGGAGTAAAATTATTGAGTACAAAATTTTTCTCTTACAAATTCAAAATTTTTAGAAATTTTTAGAGCTTGTTAAAATTAAGTTAGTATCTGAATGCATATTTTATATTCATTACATTACCCTCATCCTATACCCATTATCCTATAATTAATCCTATGTACATCCTACATTTATACATTCCATTCATATTCACTTCATAACTTTAAAATATTCCATAACCCTAAGTATTTTTCCTTAAAGCAAAAGGGATCAAAATGAGGATTAAATAACTCAAAACCTGCATAACCATATAAAACATTAGTATTATGGAATTAATTTTAAACATGACCTAAAGATGGTCATTTTAAAATTAAGAGATATATATTGCAATGAATACATATGGAACATGCACATTATAAAGAGAAATCAAATAAATGAAATCGAAATGATTTATTTTGACAAACTTATAATAGCGCATAAGAGCAATACTATTGGGGTGTAAAGGTTATCATAATCCTCATATGATGGCAATACAATGCAAACTCAAGTGATGAATGTTTGAAGGGACAACCGTAGGAAATGGCGAAGGTGGAAGGCGAAATGTGACAAGACCATGACTCATGCAATTAACGTGGAAATCAAAACAATGCATAACAAATATAAACAAATACTTAAAAATAAAATATGATGGTATATATGTCAGTCAAGGTCAAGCCACAATAGTACTGTAGGTTGGTATACAGGACACGCATGATGGAATGAAGGATGACCACGATGGAAACAATCAAACAACAGAGAAACGGTCAAATGAGAATTTAAGCTACAATAGTAAAGATTTCGATATAATGCGAGAGTTTGCAAGTCTTCATACATACTCCGCCATTGTTATATGCAGAGCTCGGTAAAAAGCGCTCTCACTACACCATCATAGCCATTTTGAACGCTCAGGGAGAACAATGAAGCATTGAAAAATACATTAGTGTATAAGTTTTGAGCTTCAGTGAAAAGAGGAAAGAAACACGGAGTTATAGAAAAGCAAACCAAGAATAAGACGACAGGAGATATAGCGCTGCAAATCAAAGTCATATGAAAGGCAAAGATTAAGAGATAATCTGAGAAGACTAGCGGAGGAGGCAAAGTTAGTTAAAAAAAAATTCATGAGAAGCAAAGGTAAGATTGAAAGCTTGATTCTCTTTAATAAATGCGACAGAGGTTCATGAGGGAATCTCTGGATTTTTCTAAAATATCGTCGAGATATAGAGGCACACAACTTCTATTTGTCATTTATTAGGAATCTGTTTGTGCCACCAATCCACAAATAAAGGTTTTCTAAAATGAAGCTTAGTAAGTGGTAATCATAATGGAATGCAGGATAGCTGAGTCATTACAAAGAGAAAATGAAGACAAATCTCTGTTGATAGGTAATTTAGTTCAAATTCTCCGCAAAATATTGAAACAAAGAGTTTTATTGAAGTTTTGATTGCATGTTTTCATTCAGATTGAGTGATGCAACAAGAAGTTTAAGTGTAGTTTTGAAAACACATGGTTCGCCAAGCTTAAAACAATATGTTTTCAATTACATAAACATGTGTTTTCAATGTGGATTGGGTAGTGTGATAGAGGGACGAGTCACAGTCTGATTGCATAAAGAGATTGGTCAATAAAAACAGAGTATTGGGCTTATATTTGAGTGCACAAAACAAATTTGTTGAAAATATACTTGATTGAAAATTCACATTGCATGTTGATTGTATAAATAGTGAAGTAAAAATGTACACACAGTGGCCTCAATTCAACAATCAATGAATGAAGAAGTGACTCTAGTTTGATATCATAAGAATATGTTAAGAAAAACGAAAATTGAAGGGAGGAATTGTGATATGATTTTGTTTTTTCTATACATATATTTCTTTTCCAAAACAGAGTTCAATTTCTTTCTTACAGAGGTGTGTATAAAGAGGGATATTTGGTTTACATGAACAGAGCTGAGTGTTGATAAACAGGAACAGTATTGTTGTAGAGAGAGAAGGGGCTAAAATAGACTGGTTTGACTATTTTAAAGAACATCAAGGGAAAGGTAAGCCTCCTACAAACTAAACTAGGAAGGATTTTTATGCATAAATAATTTTTATTTGTCATTATTAAAAATGAAGTTAATGATAGTAGAAGGATATATCCACTGGTTTACAGAAAATATGACCACCAGGATAGAGCCGAAAATTCAAATAGAGCACTGGAGGAAGGAAAATAGTAGAAAATTTGTATCAAGAAAGGCTCATAGGGTTCCTACAAATATTTAATGGTCACAGTGAGGGTATAACAAGGGAATTTCTGAATAATTATACTCAAGAGCAAACAAGAGTAGGAAACCTAATCATTCTAGTGACTCAGGAATACATTTCCCAAGCATTAGACCTTCCAATGATAGGGGAAAATTATCACAAAGGTCTACATTTCAAGGAGAAAGAATGGAATTTTTTCCTAGAGAGAAAAAAAAAGGGAGCCTTTGACAGAGCTAAAAGTATACCCAAGGAGTGGTTCAATGAGCCATGGGGAGAACTAGTCTTGATCATTCAAAAAAATTTCACTTGTGATAGGGGATATAGTGTGGCACATTTATATCGTATTAGGCTCTTTCAACACATTAAAGGAGAGGTCAAGATAAACTTACCATATTCCTTCTTTCGAAGTCTCATCAAGATGATAGAATCAGTAAAAAATGAAAACAAGCCAAAAGAAGCTCAAGTTTATCATTAAGGGTTAATAAAAATTTTGGTAGAATATAAAGTAAAAACTCAGGGGATAATTTGGAGAGAGTTTTTAAACCAAAACCAGTATGAAGGGCAGGTCATTGAGGAACAAAGCAAAGTAGAGCAGGAAACCAGGGGCATTATGAGTTCACCACTTTATCCCAGAACTAGATCTAAGAAGCAAACCAACACAATCATGGTTGAAAAGGAAACATCCATCATGTCCACGCCTAGGAGGCTTAGGAAGAAGAGCCCAATTGAAACAAGTAGTAAGGACCAAGAAGTACAAATTGTGGAAACATATTCTACAGAGAAACATGCATAGGATATTATTGAAAAAGAAGCTCTAGAGAAAGATTCCTATTTTGATGATGTGGCAGCAACATCATTTGCGAAAAACACACAGGAACTTGAAAAGGAATTACACTTGAGCAAAATTAGAGAATTAACAGATCAAATAGAAATAAATAAGATTCTGGAAAAGCACTTGAAGAAAGAAAACAAGGCAAATAAAAAAAGTAATGCAAATTTGGTTAAAGAAACTGAAAAATTAACTAAAGAAATAGGAAAAATAAAGAGAAAGAATGATATAATTTGCAAATAGACATTCAAGTGGCTTAAGGAAGAGAACATGTGGAAAAACAAATATGAAAAACAGAAGGTCAAGGCTACTTTGTATAAAGAAGAACATAACACAGGGATAGACTATCTATTAGAGGTAGCACAGCAAGAGGCATCAAGGTCCAGAATAGGATGTACAGTAGGGGTAAGAAGGTCCAAAAGGAAGAAATAAACATGAAGACATGCTTGAAGATCAGCAAGGGGGAGATGTTGGCCCTCAGTTTTGGTCCATTTTTGCTCAATGAAACTTACTTAATCCTTACATTTTCCATTCATTTTCCATCCCATCCATCTCATTTTGATGTATTTTATGCATATTCAGGTATTTAATTTTAATTTTTAAATTTCTATAAGTTTTTATTAAAATTGAATTTCAATTGCAATTTTGGACAGAATCAGAAATTCCCGTAATCACTATGTGCATTATATATTTGCAGGACACTTGGGCTTGAGTTGGATACATGAATGGAAACCTTGGGAACTAGGATTGAACTAATTCCAATTGGTTCGGTCAAAACGAGCTATATCAAGCTTGGTCAAGGCTAGTCAAACATGACTAGTCATCCAGAAAATCCCTAGGAAATAGGCCAGTTTTATGATTTCATGGGATTGTCCATATTTCTAGTGATAGATTGGATGAATTCGACTTGGATAGATGGATATGAATATATATATTTGTTAGAGAGACTTTAGATCAGTTTTTTTCATGATCTTCTATTTAAGCCAAGACTTTGAAGGCTTATGATATGTAATTTTTATATAACTTTATGCTGAGACATTTGACTATCGGAGATTAATTAGAAGAACCTGCTCTACTTTCATTTTGATGTTCATTGGTGTGGATGAGTGATTGAAGTTTCAGAATTTGATAGCAACCTCAAGTGTGCAAAGCAAGGGTGGAGGGCCCCCACTCCAAGTTAAGTACACTTCATTGTTAAACTAGCTTAATTTTCACGAACTAGTTGCTTTAGATTTGTTTACTTGTTTTGTTTCAGATTTGCTTATTTGAATTAAGGTGTGATGATTTATATTACTGATGAATCTTAGTTTGTTTATCATTTTAATAAGAAGGGACAACAAAGTGTTCAAGTTGAATTCTCATTCTATTGAATTAATAGATCATATTTAAAATTCATCTTTGTTACATTCAAGTAGTTTTATGTAATTTCAATTTTCCAATGATATCATAATGATGAATGAATTGTGATGAAGAATACCCAAAGATATCTTAAGTTAAAAGTCTCCTTCATTTTTTATTTATGCATCTTAAGCTATTGTTAATTCATGATTTATGATTTCTATTCACTAAGTGATATTGAAGGAGATGGACACAAATGAATCTCTTAAGTTAAGAGCCACTTCATCTTTCATACATTGCAAAAGTGAATTAGAAATTGTTAAAATAGGTTTATATTTGTAATATGTACTTCCTTAATTCTTCAGATTTTATCTTCTAAGCTTGGCTATATCTGATATCCATACACTGTGGATTTGCCTCCAAGTTTTACAAACCTGGATTGATAATGAATACTTGTGTTAATTTGTGTTAATAAATTAGCTCAACAAGGCTATCAGCAAAGCTCAACAATTTGAGCTCATATACATGTAATATGTATACCTCTACTATGTCCTCAAAGATGCACCTCGCCTCTAGTATTTTAAACTAGAGTTACGATGAACATCTAGTGCAGAAGATGGGTTGATTAGAACCATAGTCCATAATCAACCTAGAAACACTTTCCAACAATCTGGAAATGTGTATAGTGGTCATACTACTTACCAACCATATGTTCCCACAATTGTAGCATGACCACCACCCAACATGGGATATTATCCCAGTCATCCTAAACCTATGAAAAATCCTGCTATGCAAGGAAAACAATACCTTTCCATGCAGGGTGGTCAAGACCCTCCCATGTAAGGTGGTCATTACCCTCTCATGCAAGGAATTCACTACCCTCCTAGGGCCACAGTAGTGGTTTCCACTTCCCAAATCACATATGCCAACTCAGTAGAAGGGAATCCCTCCTTCCCTTTAACAACACCCCAACAGAATAACCCTCCAACATAGCCTAAAACTCGGGTTAATTTCATGCAACCTTTTTTCCCTCAATAGAAACAACCATCGAATAGTTGAATATGGAAAATCCACCTAATGGCAGTAAGAATAAAGGAAAGAACAAGTAAAAAGGGGAACCTAGATAGGGGGAAACAACCATCAACAACCTTCGTGGGCACTGGCTAGGAGCAACCCCAACCAGAATGAAAACTAGGGTTAGACCAATAACAACCCACAAAAGAAAAACAAGAGCACTAATCTACAGACTAACCATGCTTGTGCTATTTGTGGGAAATATGGCCACTATATCCATCATTTCCCTCAACACCCTTAGTTTAAGAGGATGAAAGATAGCAGGGGGAAAGGGGAGAAAAATCAACAACTTGTAGTAATGCAGAACCCCTTCCCCCACCAAGGAGTGGAAAATACTCAACATGAACCCTCCCAACAACATTATTAGAATCCGACTAGAGTAAATTCTCAAAATACCTCAAATCGTGACATTTACATGGTAGGGGAAGAAGTTCTCCTACAAACGTGAAATCGAGGTTACGGAACTGCACTAGAAACCAACCCATCCACCACAACTACTGCAGCACCTGCAACACCTTTGATGATCCCTTGACCCCTTGTATAAACCATCAAGTGCATGATCAAATGGCATCTACATCGAGCAAGACATAACTCAAAGGTTGGTCATAGCTACAACATAGTAGATGACCATGGAAACTTTTAGGGGAGAATTCTCGCCCTTGGGCGAAATTAAGGGGTTTTAAAATTTTATTAGGTGAATATTTTGTATCATAGTACATTGTTACAAATAGCCTCAAATTCATTTTATAAAAAAAAATAGCTATGGAGGTTAGCCCACCTTATTTTAAGGGAGAGGGGAAAAAAGGTAAATTTAGCCCTTGAAATTAGGAGTTACAACCTTCCATTTGCCCTTGTCCTTGTTAGGAAAAATGTTATATTAAAATGAGAATTTAAGAAAATGAATAATAAATTTGAAACTATTTACTATAAATTTCATTAGAAAGGAAGATGGAGGAGATATTTTGAGTAGTTTAAATGCATAGATGTAGTGCAATTTTTATTTAGTGGGTGCCCATGGACATCAACAATCATTGACATCTTATTCATACATATGGTAGCCATGAAGGAGAGATTTAAGATTTTGAAGACATTAAAAAATTACATGTCGTGTGTGTGTGTGTGTGTGTGTGTGTGTATTAGTTATAAATCTATTAGGTTTCTAGAGGGATTAAATTTGTTCTATGTAAATGTTTTAGTCAATTTTTTCATTGTAAATTTTGAAGACATGGAATCCATTTTATTCATTCAAAAATATAATTTAAACAATGAAAAATTACACGTGGGTATATTATATTATATATATATTTAGGTTTTCAAAGGATTAATTGTTGTGTGCAAAATTTTTAGTGAATTTTTCAGTAAATAAAAAAATTGTGGGCTATAAAAAAAATGAATATACATGTTATACTCTTACTGTCAATTGTAAATAAAATATTTCAATGTCCATATGAACTATCATAATATTATACCAATCTTATAGAGAAATAAAGTAACTAAAAATATTAATAATAAAATGTTATACTTTTGAGTACAACAAATTGTAAAAATTCTTATACTTCCTAAAAATATTTCAATACCTGACTTAAAAAAAAAAAAGAAAAAGAAAGAAAAGAAAAGAAAAGAAAAAAGAAAAAAAGAAAAAAGGTTCTATTACATGACTCAAATAATGTTTTTAAATATGCATGTCTAATAATTTATTTCAATCTCAACTTCATGCATATGTATATGGAGAGAGCGTAAATGACTAATTATTTTAATGTTGATCATAATAAAATATTTTAATGTTGTAAGAGTAATTAAAAGTAAAAATTCCGGGAATATATGTATTTTATTTAATTATTAATATAAAATTAAAATGCAACATTTAAAAATATATAATTAATAATAAAATATTCAATGTGACTAATAAATAAAATATTTCAATATGGAGAATTAATTATTATTGAAATGTATTAAAAAAGATCTTAATAACAGAAAGGTCATTTTAATGTGGAAAATATATTCCATAGATAAAATATTCCAAGAAAATTATTGAAATGTGTATATATTATATATGATGAAAAAAAACTATATATTCATTATATAAAGCAATTAAAAAAATATTTTGTGATGGCTAAAACACTTTTTTTTTTAACATAAACGGTTGACTTCTATTTATAAGGAGAGGTTGGGCATGGCCAAGCAACCTCTATTACAGTCAATTGAGAGATTTCTAGCTTTTAGAATCCTCATATTCTGGCTTTTGTATCAGAGCTTAGCTGTCGCTTTTGATTCTTTAGGAATGGCTGAGTGTTCCTTGGATTACTCTTGGTTCTGAGTATCATGTCTTACATTTCCGCTTTTCTTTGATAATTTGAAACTTGCCTGACTTACAATAATTCCCGATTAAATATTAATCCCAAACCCATATAGTACTTACCCGCACATTTTAAATTATATTATTATATAACCTGGCCCCACCTCCATTATACCTAGCTATTCTCCCGTTCCCAACCCCACGTCAGGGTTAACTTCCCACCTTATTCATCTCGCAATAACCCTAGATCTTCACCCACCCAGATCCGACACTTTTCACATCCTTCGCTATCTGAATCTTAACACCTCAGGAGCGCATGAGATGGGTGGTTTTGTCCCACCACGCGTCGAGCCCTCAAGTACACCACGTCCAATTAAGTAAAAAACTACCCAACAGCCAAAAGCGGTGCAATGAAAACCGCTTACCGCTCTGTGCGTCATTAATACCCCACCATGTTCCATGCGAGATCACTGTCAGATCTTCGCTTGCCCAGATCCGACGCTTTTCGCGTCCCTCGCTGTCTCGCCCTTAACACCTTAGAAGCACACGATATGGATGGCTTTGTCCTGCCACGCATTAGTCCCTCATGTGTGTCGCATTCGTTTGAGGAACACTGCCCAGCCTCCAAAAGCGGTAAGATAAAAACCGCTTACCACTCCCCGCATCATAAAAACAACTGTCCTCTATTTGAATTCGATTTTGTGCCCTATTTAAACTCCATACCTTTGTTGGTCCATGTGATATACCATTTACCTAATGACTCTGCGCGGTGATAAACCATCCTGCGATTCGTTTACCTACGCCAGAGCCTTGATTCTATGTATTTCTTCTACACTGAAATGCAGATTTGGTGGATGTTGTGATCTCTATGATTTGCAATACCATGGAGACAGGACTTAAGCATAAGGATTCAGGCCCACTGCCTTTTCTAACCTATCTTTGTATAGCTCTCCTGTTCTGTTAAGGAATTGGGTGCATTTGAACTTCTTCTTCGTTCTTTGCCAGCATACCTTGAGCTAGAAGACATCCTTTGTTAGCCATTATATCAGCTTCCTTGTTCAGAGTTTGCAGGACATGGTAGAATTAGCAGGAGGTGAAATTTTGAGTCATCTTTCTTATTCTTTCAAGGTTCTTGTTTAGAGCAGAGCTATTGAGTTGGTCACCCTTGTTAAGGATTTTTATCAAGATTTTGGAGTCCCCGAAGATTTGAAGGTTTTCCCCTCTCTCCCTCTAAGCTAGCTGACACGCTTTGAGCAGTTCGAGGATCTCGGCCTGGTTGTTAGTGCTCTGTCCTAAGCCCCAACTGAAGCTGTCCTTTTTGTGCCCATCTGTGGAGTAATTTATTCCTCCTGCCCCTGATGTCCCTAGGTTTCCTTTGGAGGCTCCATCGAAGAATATCGTGACTTTTCCCTGATTTTTCCAACACTTTTTAAAGTCCTCCTCAAAGATCCAAAGCCACCACTCTGGATTGTGGCTAGGCAGGGATATATTCTTTTTTATGCTCGCCTATATCAGGGATTCACCTAGCTAGCTGATTTCTTCAGGGAGTAGGGAATTGTCATGCTTATAAGGTCCATTTTCAAAAGTTTCCAGCAGCAGAGCTTTGGCCTTGACAGACACTGAGTTGGTGGATTGAAGTCTGTTGTTAAAGATGGTTTCATTCCTTGCCAATCAGATTCCCCAGGAGATATATTTTGGGATTACATTCCAGATTTTAGTCCATGTAGATTTGTTTTTTGAAGTGTGTGGATAGTGTTCTTTCCATGTTGTGAAGAGACTAACAACTGATGTTTTCTCAGGGATTTGGGCGTTGAGCCCCATCATTGCTTGCAACTAGACTTCTTGAGAGAAGGGGCAGCATATGAATAAGTGTTTGATTGTTTCCTGAGCCTTGTAGTAGAGAGGGCATCTATGAGGTCCAATGATTCCTCTTTTCTCTAAGTTATCTCCAGTGAGGGTCCTTTTGTGCATGAGAATCTAGCAGAAGAAGTTGATTTTTGGGAGTTAAAATGGGTCCCAAACATGCTGCCAAAGCTTTGTAGTGTGGATCTGGTGTTGTTTTTCTTGTAGAGCTACAAATCCTAGCCTTGCTGAGGAAGCACTGGTCTTACCCCAACCCCACTTGTCCCTCAACTAGAGATTCACAAGAGCCAGACCATAGAGTTTAGCTAGTAATTGATGGAGCTGAGGGAGCATCTAGTCAGGGGGCGATGGAGGGCCCAATTACTCCAATTCCCTTTTGTATCTCAAGTGCAGATGTCAGCAAGATTATGGATACTGTTTTGGATGAGCCAGATTTAGGGGTTGGAGGCCCATAATGTTGTCTTCCCACATTCTAATTCTTTTGTCATTTCCTAGTATTTTGTAGAGTTGATATTTGAAGAACTTCTAGCCTTGGCTGCACAGCTTCCACAACATGGTTCCTTTGTGGGAGGTTCCTTCTTCCATATTCTTTATTGAGAGTCTGTGCAGATATTTTTTAATTATAACTTGACTAACAGGGTGTATTTGATTTGAGAAGATTTTCTAGAGGATCTTAACTCCCATTGCAAAATTGGCCAACCCATAATCTCTTACATGTAGTCCACCTTCAGATATTGGCCTTTTCACTATGTCCCAGCTTACTATATGAAATTTGTTTTGGTTCCCCTTTCCTCCTTGCCATAGAAAGTTTCAAAACATCTTTGCTAGCTGTTTGATGATCATTTTTGGAGCTAAAAAGAATGAGGCCTGGTAGATTTGAAGGGATGAGAAAACTGACATGACCAGAGTCAGCTTCCCTGCTGTGGTGAGCCACTGTCCACCCCAAGTAG